>JAOVVI020003613.1:0-18817 GCA_028571085.2 Nepenthes alata | reverse complement strand
TAAACTTGCTTTATTTATAAGGAGGTATAAAACCTACAAAATGCTTATGCATAGAAATCATTAATTTATATAAAATTTTTACCCCATATTTAGTTGGAGGGAATAATATGAGAATAAAATTTTTATTTTTGGGGAATAAAAATTTCTTTATTTGGGTACAAATTTAACCAATAATAAATATTTCATTGAAATTATTATTCCCACAGATATGTGAATAATAATTCTCACAAGTTATTATCATTATTATTCCCACCTTATTCCTCATACTATTCAAAAAATTAAATAATAAAATACTAATTTTTACCTTATTCTATTACAACAATCAAGCATGAGAATAATAATTTTAACTCTATTCCCATCATATTTTATTTTATGGAATAACTATTTTATTCTCACATTATTTCATTTTAACAATCAAACGTATCGTTAGAAAATATGTGGTTTATTCCCATCACATCCACTTTGATGTCAAAGTCAATAAGATGTAGCTAATATATATTTTAATTAAATGTAGAAAAAGTATGAAGATTTAATACTGGATCAAAGTTATTAAGATACAACGTATCAGATATCAATAAAGTTTATCTATCTAAGACATATATATAAACATAAAAATAGTATATAAATTACACAAATGACCTAATCTATGGGAGACAAGGTAAATTATTGATGGGTATGGTTGCTAAGTGGATTCATTAGTATGATAGAAAATATGCGATGAAATAAAATTTATTTTTTACTCAATAAAAAAAATTATTTAATAAGATATTATCTGAATATTCTATGATATTTTTAAATAATATAGTACTTTATCTCTTTATTTATGTTAAAAGATTTAAATAAGATAGATTAATAAATAAATATTATGTTATTTAAAAGGTTATTTTAATAATATTTTGAAATAATTTTTTTTTTGGAAAAAAATGAGAATTTCAATTGTTTTTTTATTGTACGGGTAGAGGGCTGGGGGAGGCAGAGATCGATTGGTATTTCAATTTCTCTCCTTAATAGTCCGGGAGAACTGCCCCTTCCATCACCCATCTACCCATATTCAAAAAAAGTTTGTAGACACTTGAAAAATCCACCTCCGGCCTCTCTCTTCTACGCCGGAGTCAGTCTCTCTCCTCTTGATCTAAGTTTAGGGTTCTATTCTTCTGACGGATTCAATCCCGATCTCCCCTGCTGGGCCTTCTTATCTGCGTTTCATCCACTGTTCGATCCCTCTGTAGAATTCGATTTGATTAGTCAAAGCCATGGAGGCGATCGAAGAATTGGGGCATCTTTCAGATGCGATGCGCCAGGCAGCTTCTGTGCTTGCTGATGAAGAGGTTGACGAGACTTCATCGTCGTCTCGACGGTCTTCGACTTTCCTCAGTGTTGTCGCCCTTGGCAATGTTGTAAGTGAATTTGTTTCTCGTTTTCTAATTTTTTATGCGTGGAGTCTTGCTTTCTCCATTTCGTGTCATTTTTGTTCGTCGGATTCTGATTTAAGTGGTTTGATGTAGTAGGATCTACCTGATTTGAGTATTCGTGTGAAATAATGAGGGATCAATCTGAGAAGCGGAGTTTGATGTTCATGGGAATTGATGTTGCATTTTTAAATATATTCGTCTTAGATTTGGATTCGTTGGGTGTGGATTTGGTAGAAATGGTAAAGAGTGATGTTTTTCTGGTGATTAAATACCTATTATTATTTGGAAATACGATGTGGCATCGGACATCAATCAAGTAATTTTGTTGTGAATAAGGTTGATGGACATTTTTATAGCTCCTATCATTTATGTATTACTGGTTAAGATGGTATGGGTATATCTAGTTATGGTAGAGCGAATAGTTTGGAATCTGAGCTAGGTGATGGCTGTAGCGTTGGCTTCTTAGTTAGTTCATTGATGTGTAGGTTCTGGTCGTGGAAGAAGATTTCTTTAACTGTACAGTTTGCTTGAATTGGTTCCCTTTTTGCTAGACAGAAATTAATAAGTACTATCAAGCATATTGATCAAAAAATGTCCGTAGCAATAAATGAATAATTATGATATAATTTGAAGTTAAATATAATGAATTTAATTCATATATTTGAATAAATTTTTAAAAAATAAGTGAATTTCAAGCTGAGGAGGAATATAAGGAGATGACATTAAAATATATCTTTTGGATGGTGTTGGTTGAATATTGAAGGTGGAAACAAGTAGCGTTTAGTAAATGTCTTCTTCTTTGTCTAGCGGAGAAGGAAAAAAGCTTGAAGACTTTATGGATTTTCTATTTGAAAGGTGAAGTGAAATTTTGTTACAATACTTACATGTCATGTAGTAGTGCTTGGAGAACTAGGAATTATTTGCGCATGGTATAAGCTGGTTAATACTCATGAAATTTGTAGCTAATCACAGAATTGTCTAGGTAATATGATATTAATCTCCTGTATCTTGCCAAGCAAATTAAGTTTTCTAGGACAAGCTAGTATGCGTAGAAAGTTTATCAATAATAGGGTATTGACTATTGCAAGAACTACTTTATGTTTTGTAGTTTCAAATACTTTCAATAACAATGTCGAAGTTTTTGTCAAATTGATTGATCTTTTTTCATAATATATGATTGATACTTCGTTTACTCTCTGTCATCTGGAAATTATTTCACACAACTAACCCAACAATTTCAATGTCTATTTACCTTAATCTAGAGGAAAAAAATGTCAATTTCTTCATGAACTTTCCCGTTGGAGCTATTTTATCTAATCACTAATTTGAATAATATTTTTAACTCATTTTTGAGGGTCTACTTTATGCTTGTTCAATATTCCACATCACATGGCATGCTTGCAAATAGCCTACTGGCAAACATTGGCTACTTCGCAAATATTAAGCCTCAATTTTAGTTCACGTGTATTTCATGTGATCCCTTCATGTTTTTTTTTGTCAGTTAGTTCATCGACTATTGAATTGGCCATAAAAATTGTTCAGTATGAAATTAACCTAAATTGAAGATTAAGGGTAAAATTTTGATCCCTTTTGAAAAGTCACAAAATAAATTTTCAGTTTCCTATGTAGAAAACCAGCTATTAACGCAATTCAGAATCTGAAGAAGTACAATCAAGAATACAAATCAAAATTACTACCGTAAACTATCTGTGCTGTCCACCTCAAACTGAATGTTTCTGTTGTAAATAGAAAACTCTTAGTGATATGCCTAATGGTAATACTATATTATAATTTTGTAATTAACTCTCAAATACACAGTTAAAAACTCAAGTAGATGGGTCCAACATTACCATTTTCCCTTCCAAACTTCAAAAGGAATGGTTACATGATGAGGATAAAGAGAGATCCAATGAAGTGCTTGGCCGTGTATTTCTTTGTTGTGATTTATTGTTTTCAAAAGATGGCTTTCTCACTAAATGAGTCGGATGTCTGCCCTTTTTAAAACCATGGAACTTACGACATAAAAAAAAGAAATCAATTTTCCCTACCAGCGTTGTTTACCAGTCAAAGTGGTGTCTTCAAGCATCAGTGTCCTCTTCCATCTCTCTGGGCAGCAATGTTTTTTGAAGGGACTAGTACCTTTTGTTTTACCATGGACTTCCTCCATGATTGTATGGAGGCATCCCAGTTTCAGATGTTCCAAAGGATTAAGTGCTCAGTTGTGTGAAGTTTTGCTTTGTTTATTTCCCTACAAGCATTGTTTAGCTGTCAAAGTGGTGCCTTCAAGCATCAGTATCCTCCTCCATCTACTTTGGAAACAACCTTTTATGAAGGGAACATTACCTTTTATTTACCATGGACTTCCCTCCATGGAGGTATGAAGGCATGCCAATTTCAGATGTTCCAAAGTTTATGCCACCAGCATTTAATTTGGCTCAAAATCAGAAATTCCAGTGTCTGCGTTTCCTTGGTCCATCACCAAGTACAATGTCTTAGCTGATCAATCCATAGATCTTATTACTTTCCCCAGATGACACCTTCAACTTTTAAAGAACTTGTCAAATGTCCAGTGCTATTAATGTTCCTTCAAACCGAACCACTAGCAAAATGTTATTAATGTTCCGTCAAACCGAACCACTAGCAAAATGTTATTAATGTTCCGTCAAACCGAACCACTAACAAAGTGTTATTAATGTTCCTTCAAACCGAACCACTTGCAAAACTTCCATAACTAACTCTCTTCTAACACTGAAGCAAATGAACTTAATTAGCATGTGTCATATTCATCTTAATGCACGCTGTTATATCAAGCTACTTGTGCCATGAAACCTGTCCTCGAAAAATTGACTTCATATATGATTTAGAGATAAAATCCTGTTAAAATCATGCTATCATGTGTAATTAGAGGACAAATGATTTATTATCCTATGAATGACTATCCTGTAGTTAATGAACGTTACTTCAAGCATCTATTGTCCCATGCCATTTTCTTCGGGCACGAATTGATTGATTGAGGCCCAATTTGGCCAAATAGGCCTCGGCATGTTTTTTTTCTTTTGCCACCACTTCCTTTTGAGAAAAGATTGCAACTCATGACAGAAGAGAATGCACAAAATGGGGAATTGAGTTCAGTGGTAGAATTTGTACCTGTTACAATAGAAAGACCATGTATATCGAATCGGAAATGGGAATTATGTTTTTCATGATTCTGCATGGGCGAGGAAAGAGCGAAGAATCTGTTAGCTCAGCTTAAGTTTTCGTAGAAGTTCCTTATGAATCGATATTTTTCTAGAAGTTTTGTGTAGTAAAGTAGTGAGGCTTTTCCTTGATAGAGAATTCTAGTAGTTTCCAGTTGCAACTTGGACAAGTTGTCCATATATGTTCCAAGTTGTAACTCTTGTGAAATAATTCTATAAAAGCTCATTATGAAAGTAGTTGATGGCGGAAAATGTGCTTTCCCTAGCTTCATCATCTCAAGGAAAGATGCTAGGTATTAAATTGCTAGGAACCAATCTGTGAAGAATATTTATCATAATTAGTTGAATATTTCTCATCTTCTAATGATCTTTCAAATCTTATATTTTTTACAGTGTAAATACTTTATTGTGGATCACACAATAGAAAAGAGTTTAACATTAACATGCTGCATTTTGTTTTGTCATGCTTGCCTTTGGTGATATTTTATGTTGGTTGTACACTATCCTGGTTTTCCCTTTTAAGTTCTATTTGTTTACGTATTTATTTTGATAATTCCACGCAAATTTAAGTAATATGAGGTGGCTCTTTTAGGCTAGCAATGCTTTATTGAGCGAACTGTTGTGCGATTACAACATTTCCAAAAAAAAAAAAAGGAGTGGCATTGATGATGTTGAGATGGATGCATGGACGTGGAAAATGGATTGGATTTGTGATGATATTGTACAAAAGAGTAGGGCCGATGGAAGACAAATTGTGAGAGATTCATTTGACATAGCTGGGTTGTGTGAGGTGAAGACCATCAATTGAACTTCAAAAGGATATATGAGGATAGAAGGGGCAGTAGAGTAGATTAAAGAAGAGCCTGGAAGGGACAAAAAAAATATCTTGCTATTTTTTTTTTTTAAAAAAGGGACTTGAGTGGACCTCTGTGAAAGAAAACGTCAAGAAGAATCTTGCATATTCAGCTTTAGCAGTGGAAATGACCAACAACATAGTGGGATAATGGTGGTAAAAAATCCATTTAGCCAGCCCCTTTTAGTGGAAAAGGGTTTGTTTTATGGTGTGCTTTGTATAAATTTTTCAGTTGGTTCTGTGGCATGTCACCAGTCTAATGATGATAGCATCAATTAAGTCTTTAATGCTGCTATTTTTTCACTGGACATTCCTTGCACGTGTAGTTACCTTCTGTTGAGTTAAAATAGTTAAAAAGGCTTCCTCTTTATGAATAAATTGTACAGGGTGCCGGAAAGTCAGCAGTGTTGAACAGTCTGATCGGACATCCTGTCTTGGTGAGATTTATTTTAATGAGAAGCTTCATTTTTGTTCTCACATCTATTGGAGTAAATGAATTTCTGTGGACAAAGTCTTTAATTATCTCTGACATAACTATCTTTACCTTGGACAGCCAACTGGTGAGAATGGTGCTACTCGGGCGCCCATAAGTATTGATTTGTATAGAGATATCTCATTAAACAGTAAATCAATTGTCTTGCAAATTGACAACAAATCTCAGCTGGTTTCTGCAAGTGAGGCTTCTTCCCTAATATAACTGTTTTTTTTTTTGGCTTTACTTTTTCATTCTAAAATTCTCTATCATAAGCATCTTACTTGTATGGTGCACGTAGGATAAATTTTCTTGCATTAGTTTGCAGAGCTTGCAACTCTCCCTCATTTTTGTTACTTTGGTTCATAATAGGTGCACTTAGACATTCTCTACAAGATAGACTCAGCAAGGGTTCATCAGGAAAGGGTCGTGATGAAATAAGTTTGAAGCTTCGGACTAGTACAGGTTGGTCCTTGGTTTGGTCTTCTGCTAAGTTATTGACATGCTTTTTATGAATGACATGTGTTATGGTTGACATTTTACTTGAGTGCCCTGATAAATTCAGATACTTTCTTCTGTTGTTGAAATGACTTGTTTTTCTCTTTTTTAGTTGGTGCAATTATTTCTTTTCCTCCAACCAGTTTCTGGTGATGATTATTGTTGTATTTGTTCAGCTCCGCCACTGAAATTAGTTGATTTGCCTGGATTGGACCAACGGATTATGGATGAGTCCATGGTAAGTGGGTATTCATTATTTGTCTCAAGTTGAAGGGTTTATCCCTTAAGCAATACTAGATTGATTCCTATATTGTTTAGATGCAGTTCTATCTTTTGTTTATCGGCGATATGACTCTCTAAGCAGATATGTCTTTTGTTAATCGAGGATCTGACTCTCTAATCTGTCATGCTTTAGATCAGTGAGTATGTTGGGCATAATGATGCAATTCTGCTAGTGATAATGCCTGCTGCTCAGGCGCCAGAAGTTTCTTCGTACAAACCACTCAGAACAGCTAAAGAATACGATTCAGAGGGTGAGTTCATAATATGCCTTGTGTTTGGTTGTATTTTTTTTAATATTTTCATTACAATTTCTATCTCATGGGAACATGGTAAATATCATTGCTTATTTTATGGAGTGTATAATGTAAATTTATTTATCATTTCTCTGTTGTGTGTAGGAACCAGAACAATTGGTGTAATAAGTAAAATAGATCAGGTAGCGACAGAATCAAAAGCTCTTGCTGCAGTGCAGGCTCTTCTCTTGGGCCAAGGACCAAGAAATACATCTGAGATACCATGGGTTGCTTTAATTGGTCAGTCTGTTTCAATAGTTACTGCACAGACTGGGAATGCTGGATCTGAAAACTCTCTCGAAACAGCTTGGCGAGCTGAGAGTGAAAGCCTCAAGTCTATTCTAACTGCAGCCCCTCCAAGCAAGCTTGGTAGAGTGGCTTTGGTGGAAGCATTAGCTAGCCAAATACGTAACCGTATAAAAGTCAGGCTTCCAAATCTCCTGTCGGGGTATTTGAATCTGGCTGTTCCTCTCTCTGCTCTCTCTCTATCCGTGGATCCATTCATCTTAAGAAATATTTTGATTATCCTCTTTTCGTGGCAAAGATCCTGCATAAATTCTCTCTTGTGATATCACTTGCTGCCTGTGTTCTATGTTAGATTGTTGCTTTGGCATCAGTTTGGTGTTAAATATCTCAAATGCATCTTTTGAGTTTAGTTTGAGTCTTTTTATGGGAGGTTTTATATGTCTTTGAAACATATGCTCTTTTTTTTTTATTTTTTCTGGATACAGATGACATACTGTATTGGGATATTTATTTCTCTCATATATATGATTTGTTTTTCTAATTCATCTATTAGGTCTATGTGCCCTTAGATCTAGTTCTCTGTGAATGCAATATGAGTTGTTTATGCTGTCTATTGAAGTAAGTGATCTGTAGTTCATATTTTTCGTACTAAGGGGCAAATGCCATAATACATCATCAAAACTGTGTTAGTTCAGCTACTTAATACTGATATAGAATAGTATAGTGACTGTGGTTAAAAGTACTTTGTACTTGCATACCAAGTTGTTGAATCCTTTTTCATTGATCAAGTTTTTATTTTTTAAAGCTAGTTGGTTGGTAAATTTGGGGTGATAGTTACAATTAGATGCAATTCTTATTGCCAGCCCTTCACTAACCTACTATTGTGTTGATCCAAATGCTTCCTATATCCAGAGGTAAGAGATGGGAAGGGGAATTGGTGGGGTTTGTCTCGAATCTACGCTATTGGCCAGGACAATTCGGTAGCCATCATGGGACTACCTTTGGTTTGCCACCAATGTTCAATTGCTGGAAACAGTAGTGTGGAGACTGGAGAGCAAGCTCTACTGCTAATTCCAGGACTATAGAAAACCAAGCAGGAAAAATAAGTAATGGCTGTCATGCTGGGCTCTTTCTATACTTTCTTTTGGCTGAGATTTAAAAAGGCAAACATATCAGCACAAATTATTGATGTGCAGCATAATTTAGTTTCATAAATAATATTGCGGAACTTGTATTATAGTTTTAGGCAAAAGGTGGATGTTGCTTCTAATAGGGTTTAGGTTGTCTCTTTAAGTTATTGACTGCATCTGAAAGAGGTTTACTCATGTTTGAGAACATCAAAGAAGCCAAATATTTCCATTAAACTAGGATGACTCTCATAATTATGTAGCTATTGAAGAACTCAAAGTGGTAATATCACAATAGGGATGACTCAACTATGTAGCTTTTTCTACTTGAAAATGAGTATCATCACCTATGACAATGTGAAGCGGAACATAAGTGATGAATTTGACGCTCAATTCAAGCTTATAGCTGGTATCTGCTTATAATCTGAAGCTCAGTTGTTGTATGTGTTTTAGATATGTATTAACATGGAATTTCTTCACAAAGACCAGAAAATGGTGCATTTTTCTTTCTCATTTTTGGTTTATTAAAAAAGCATTCCTGTTTTTCTTTTAGACTGGAAGTCTTAGACAACGTTTTGTTTCTTTCAGTTTTATGCTTCCATGTGGGGTATTTCCTCTCATTCCTGTGCAATAAGATCTATAGAAAGTAGCCTAGATGCATAATGAACGTATTGCAATAGCAATTAAGCATTCTTCACAACTTGTTCCAGGCTTCAGGGGAAGTCTCAAATTGTTCAGGATGAATTGGTAAAACTTGGTGAATCCTTGGTCAGTAGTGCTGAAGGTACAAGAGCTTTGGCATTGGAACTTTGTCGTGAATTCGAGGAAAAATTTCTCCGGCACATTACAGGTGGTGAGGTTAGTGGTTTCGTTTTTTGGTTGAACATGCATATGTAGTCCATGATTTTTTAGACCATTGGAAAAGCTTATAATTAATTTTATTTTTGTGCGACTATTCCAAATGATGCCTGATCTATTACATTGTTATTTGTCAAGCAGCGGGTTTTCAGCGTAATTCTTATTATTTATTCCCTTGCTTATGGTATACTATAAAATACTTGTTAGGGTAATGGATGGAAGATTGTTGCAAGTTTCGAGGGCAATTTTCCTAACAGGATTAAGCAGCTCCCCTTGGATAAGCATTTTGAAATCAACAATGTTAAGAGGGTATGCCTTCTCTTATCATCCACTATTCCTCCTATCCATTAGGGCTTCTTTTTACTTTTCTTGGCTTGTGTGCGTGCGCACACGGAGGTTGTAGGGAAACTGCCTCCTCTGTTGTCTACTTCCTATGTTTTACCTGAAATAATTTGTTTATAGGAGCATGATGCTTTACAATTACCTTTTACTTTTGAATCAGATTGTTCTAGAAGCAGATGGTTATCAACCATATCTTATATCTCCAGAAAAGGGTCTGAGGTCCTTGATTAAATGTGTCCTGGAACTGGCAAAAGAGCCATCACGTCTTTGTGTTGATGAGGTAAATCATTGTTGATGGTGATACTAAGTGGTGTACATTTTTTTTTTTGGGGGGGGGGTCCTCTTTATAATTGGTTTTAGACTTTTGATTTAAATGGCGTTGTACAGTTGCGTGGTAGTGTTTTTCTTGTTCCTTTTTATTCCATCTCCTTTCCTAACATGGGATGAAATATGGTTGATATGCAAAATTGGTTGATATATATATATCAGTATTAGGCTCCTCTTTCTGATATTTTCTAATACCTCTACAAAATCCCATATGTCGCCTTATTGACGATATGTTGTGAAATGTCGGCCATTGCCGATTGATATTTCATATCAGGTTCTGATTTACAAAAAAATTGTGGTTGATATGTCCGATACTGATGTGACCCCAACTATCACCAGTATTGATATTTTCATCCATTGAGAGCACAGTTTATACCTTTGTGGTTTGAATTTTGTTTTAGCTGTTTTATGATGAAATTACATGGTGATTGATCAGGTGGAGAAATGTTGTTCTTATTGGTGATAGGAATTTAATTTTTTTCATTTCAGGGATACATAAACTAGAAGTTTTCTTGGAGGGATTATCAGTCAAGGATTAATTTTGTGAGGTTGTAGTTAGTGTACAAGGGTGGTGTCATTTTTATGTTGATTTCTTAATAACCCAGGAAAAAAGAAAACAGAATTGTTGGTGTGTTTCCCTTTAAAATTGATTTGGAAGTCTAAGGCTCCATTAAATGTAATAAGAGGTTGTCTTTCAGTAAGGAGGATGTGGAAACTGTCCATATGTATATGTGAATCTGAGTGAGTGTAAGCATGATCTTTTATGGATTATTATTGGATTGTTAGTGATTCCTTAGAAATAGGAACAGATCAACCAGAGCCAATACCTTCAGCTGTCTGTGTGTGTGTTTGTGTGTGTGTTTTTGGAGAGGGGGGGGGGGGAGATCTAAGTGAGTGTAAACAGATCTGTTTTGGATGAATTGATTATTGGATTTGAGTGGTTTGGTAATAAGCAGGAAGAGATCATGAACTGTGTAATTCCTTTAGCTATTATTTGGGTAATCTGGAAGCAAAACAGTAGCACAACCTCTCAGAATTTGTAAATATCACATGTTCCTGTTTTTTCGGAATGACTATATATTTCTTGAGGCTGAGGGGCATTATCCCTCTTCTCCAAAAGCATTGTCCCTCCTTGCTATGATCATATAGAGTAGCAAATGCTTCATCTAGTTCTTATCTTGTTCTTCTCCATACTAATGTTTGACTGATTTATATGGGGAAAATAAGTAGGTGCACCATGTATTGGTGGAGATAGTTTCTCAAGCCGCAAATGCTACACCAGGTCTTGGAAGATACCCTCCTTTTAAGAGAGAGGTTAGTGTGTATTCAAGACTCTTTGGCTAGAACTTGGACTGTCTTGGTTGATTCTAATTCTTATCAAATGATATCAGGTTGTAGCAATTGCTACTGCTGCGTTGGATGGTTTTAAAACTGAAGCAAAGAAAATGGTGGTTGCATTAGTTGATATGGAGCGTGCATTTGTCCCCCCTCAGCACTTCATTCGTTTGGTACAGAGACGGTATGTTTGCAATCTGGTGGTTTTTTTTAGTTTCCAAGGGAAAATATAAAAGAAGGCATCCCATGCCATTATAGCACCTTGAACTCTAGAGGTTTATATTCTTGTTTGTGAAGACGCAGTTAATTACAGCGTCTTACTGGAAAAAAGAAAGTTTCAGCATTAAATTTCTGATGTTACCAATACACAGCACATGATGGCCTGCTAAACTTAATATTTTGGGGTATGTATTTGAAGTGTCTAGAGCATATAACCATTACAGTGCAAGGATCTTATTATTTCAAGCAATCAGAGCATTCAAGAAACTTTTGCAGCATGCTTTGTGAGTCTTACTGTTTTCCAAAGGAAGATTCTTTCCAATTCCTGATGGAATGTTAAATCTCTTGATAGAAAATGTTTCTACATGATATTTTCATTTTTGAATTCTTCCAACAAAGTGTGTTAGATCTTGGTGCATTATTGGGGCAGTCTACACAATATTTCCTTCACTTAGCTCCGCACTACTCACCTTTGCTGTTAGAAATTCTAAGTGCAACAGCACTGATGAGAAATCTTATGTTTGAGTCTTTGTGTGCTTCAGAATTGACTAAAAGATTCTTTGAACCTAATTAAACAATTATATGCCTGTAGGTGGTGTGAACCATAATTATTTAATTATTACATTTTTGGCAAATGCCAGGATGGAGAGGCAGCGGCGTGAAGAGGAGCAAAAGAGTCGAACTTCCAAAAAAGCATCAGATGCTGACCAATCGATATCAAAAAGGGTTTGGGCTTTATTATATTATGGTTCTTGCTTTTATTTGTATGCTTAGAATCATTAATGCCAAAGAAAAGATAAGGGTCAAAATAGAAATTGGAAGACACCTTGTTATTACCTTTGTAATATTCTGTGACATTGTCTTTGATTTAAATTTGGTTATTATTGTTTGTTAACTACAATCACCTTTAGGCTACGAGTCCGCAGATGGATAGTCAACAAAGCGGAAGCAGCTTAAAATCAATGAAGGAGAAATCATCTGATAAAGAAGGACAAGAGGGATCTGGCTTGAAGACAGCTGGGGCTGATGGGGAAATAACAGCCGGTTTGTTATGAAATTCTCACATATTGCCACTGGTTTGATTAAATGACAATTTTTCGCATGTTTGCCTTCTTTTTTATGAAATAATGGGAACATACATCAAGAAGATGTATGGGTATTTTCTATATGGCCAGTTGTCAACGTATCCCTATCCATTAGAAGTGTAGAATATCCAGTTGACTCTCTTGGGATCCTGAATGATGATTAATAAAATGTCCTTGTGAATGTTTATTTTGCCTAAGATGGCGAGTTGTTTGGGCTATTGTTGACTCTATACTTAACGTTATTGAAGGGTGCTACGGTTATCTATTTATTGTTGGAATTCCTTGCTTCATGACTTTGAGGTCATTAATTGCACATTTGGTTGTCCAGTTGCCTAAAATTTTGGATTTCATCCTTTACTATCTTTTGGAGTCAGGTAACTAGCTTGGAAATGTTGGTGCTGGAAATTTGGATTTTCAGCAGCCAACTAATTGCGAGCTGTTGCTTAGTCACTGCATAGTGGCTCAATGAATGAGACTTATTGCATAGGCTCGGGTCATACGCAGTTTTACCCGTCATTATAGAGAAGATGATTCCATATTTTTAACTCATGACTTAGGGTGGTGTAATCTACTAGCCTTACCATTGCACCAAAACTCATCCTACTGCATAGCCCAAAAAGAGAAAAATAGAATTAAAGAGAGTTGCAGTTGTCTTCCTTACCGAAAGAAAACAATTTTTTGGGTGTGATAAGTGATTACTTTCTCATATCAGTTACTTGTCTCGTATACCTTTTCCGTGCTTTGTTTTTTTTTATATTTTGTGTTGGTAAATTTGCACCTATCTTCACTGTATAGGAGAGTAAGTGGATTTAAGGCCTCTGTCTAAAGCTCTTGATTTGAGTTAAGCTTTCTCATTTCTGCGGGCATGGGTTGACAGATTTTGCTTGTAGTCTTTGTGCCATTATGCTTTCACTATCCCATTACAGCTGATTCATTTGTTTTTCATTTTTTTGCAGGATTTTTACTTAAAAAGAGTGCAAAAGGTAATGGTTGGGGTAGAAGATGGTTTGTTTTGAATGGGAAAACTGGCAAGGTTGGTGAGCTTTTTCTGGAGTATGAGCTTTGACAGTAAATTATAATTACTCTATACTTTTTGTTAGCACTCATAGTTATGTATATGATTGTGTGGATTGTTTCTAGTAACTTCACTGGCCACTTATGTTTCAAATATCTGTTTGTTTCTTGCTGTTAAATGGCTAGTTTTTGGATCATCTACAAAATTTCTCTGGTATTCATTTTTTTGTTTTATATATTGCCAGTTGCTCTTTTGGGTTTTCTGCTTGGTTGCTATATTGCATGTTTGGTTGTATTCATGATATTGGATGGCAATGCTTCTATTTCCTATGAACTCGAGCAACAAATCATCCATGTTAAATATTGAAACAACAGACTAATGTTCAGGAATCTAGAGAATATTGGTTGATGAATATGCCGCTCTTCTCATTCTTTTTGCATTGTTTTATGGATCTCAAGCTGTGGATTGTACATTTTGCAGAATCTCCCTTGATTAGTTTTGATGGCCAACAAGGAAGAAGAGATCATGAATTAGGTGTCTTATTTTGAGCCCACATACATTAAAAAAAAAAAGGATAAAAAGAAAGAAAGCAGATTGTGTTCCTCGAATTGTAGACTCAAGGTTATGAGCTTCAAGGCTTTTAACCTTGGCATGCTTTGTGTATTATGCTTGCAAGCCTCTGAAAGCATGCCGCACATTCATTAAGTTTGACCAGCATTTAAGCACATGGACAAAAGTGGGCCTATTTAGAAGAAAATGGAGCTTTATATTGCTGTTGACATTTCTTCATTCTTGTCTCTTTGGAAGTTTATAGATTAGGAAGTTGATAGAATTATAGAAACAATCACACCTTTTGATGACAATTACTTAAATGTACATTTTCAAAAACAATCGAGTAATCACAAGAAGAAAGGGAGAATTTTTTTCATTTGTGGGGGAAAACACAATGGTTTTCCGCTTGCCTTATATGGTGGTTTTAGGGGCAGATTGAGGAATCATTGGAGCATGCAAGAGGCATTTGTTTCTCCTATTTTGGCACTTTTAAGAATCTTTAATTTGATGACTTTGCATGTAGAACTCTCTTTGAAATTTACAAATGCCCACAACCTCATTTAAAACATTGGTTTTGTATAGCTACATGAGCAGTTTCCCTGGCCCGAGAAAGGCTTTTAAATTCTGTACAATATTATGAAGGGAATAAAAATAAATGCTTAGAAAGGCCAATACGGGGGTATATAGCAGACTGTCAGGTCTGAGGGACGATTACCTTTACCTGGGGTGGCCCAGGAACAGATGGGAATGTACATTATATTTGAAGCAACTTAATTAGAATGGGAACAGAGTTCAAAAATTAAAAATAAAATTATCTGGGCAATTTTTTTCTAGAAAATTAGGAAATGGGATTCATGTGTTGCTTTTAAGTACATATAGGATAACACTTTCTATGGCTCAAAGGGATGGCAAGGGGAACATATGTATTATCATGTGATCTTTTTTACATATTTCAGCGATGAGGCTGCTTTGCTAACATTCTTGTGCACCTCTGCAGCTTGGGTATACGAAAACACAAGAAGAAAGGCACTTTCGGGGTGTTATTAATTTAGAGGTATGAAATAAGATGCTATTTATTTTCCCTGGGTAAGTGCTTTGTGATGCTGATGTTTTACAATTCTTCTAGATGTGGAGCATATGCCTTTTTCATAGACAACATGGAGGAAGATCTTATTCTGCTTTCTTGTTTCATTTACTGACCTGGGGAGTTCCACATTTGGATTACTGCCCCTCCTCTCCTGCTTGTTTTATTTTTGTGAATGAATTGCATATTCCCATATATCTGCATCAGGTGGCAAGTGTACAAAAGGTTTTGTATGTGTAGCTTTATCTCTACACTGAACAATGTTAGTTATGTGGTTTGTACCAATGAGTCAGTGATCTCTAGTTCACAGTTGAGAAACCTTTGATGCACTTAGGCTCACCTTGTAAGCTATAGAATGCATTTGTCACCTCTTAAGCTATATTCATGTATCAATGGACTTTCTTTGTCTTACGCATCATGCCATTTGATGACTTCTTTGATTTAAGCTTGCTATTTCTATTCCTCCTCCCCTCCTCTCCCCACCTAAAAAAGAAAAGGAATATTTAGGGTTTCCTTTTTTATTTGTTGGCATTGTTAATGGATAATTGAACTAGTCATTTTAAAGGGACACCTTCATTTCATGTTTATTTAGTCACTTTATTGTCATTATTATTTTTTCTCTCTAATGTACTTTCTGGATGCTGTTGGCATCTTTGAATAAAAATCTTATTCTTGCTGATGTTACCAAAAAAAAAAACATTTTATTACCTTCATTTAAATTACTTCAAATACTAGGGAAACACAAAGTACAATGGGAGTTTTCTTTTATTGGACAATTCTGATTTAACATAGGAGGTAATTTTTCTTGTATTTTGGTTTATGTTTGTCAGATTAGAATCCCTAATAGCTATTTATTTATCTGTTCCTAATACTGGGCAATGTTTTTGTTGTTAAAGGAGAGAATTGACGGATAATTAAACTAATTGCTTATGGGTTGGTGCTTTTGGGCGGGCTTGCATCTCTGTATCATGAACCATTATGACTAATCCGTATTAATGCTTGGGATATAAAGCACCTGTACTACTCCTTAAGTTCCTTTGATTGAAAAATTTTAGTGCCAATTATGCAGTCAATGGTGAAGTGTATACCTATTGGTTTTTCTTAAGAGTTGTAACTTTTTCTATATTGTGCATATATCAGCTTGTCACACTTGTATTTCACTTGAATATCTTGTCCCTTCTGTTAAACGCATGAAAATTCCAAATGTTTTGATGGCTTCACATTAGCTTATATGCTATTATGTGAACTGTATTTCACATCAACAATTATTTATTCTGCATGCTAATGGATTTATGATTCAGGAATGTAATATTGAAGAGATATCAGAAGATGAAGAGCCCCCGTCAAAAGACTCGAAAAGCTCCAAAAATAAAGATAAAAAGGCAAATGGGCCAGACTCTGGAAAAACATCCAGTCTCGTGTTCAAGTTGACTACAAAAGTTCCATATAAGACTGTTCTAAAAGGTATATGGAAAGCTTACTGGAAGCTTTGTTCTGATGCTTGGTCTATCTTTTTGCCCAACTTTTGGTTCTGTTCTTGCAGTGCACAGTGCTGTTATTTTAAAATCGGAGAGCATGGCAGACAAGGTTGAGTGGTTAAGCAAGATGAGAAACTTTGCCAATCCTATTAAAGGAGGCCAAATGGGTGAATCTGTGCCTACCATGCGTCACAGCCTGTCTGATGGTTCTCTTGTGAGTTATGTAGACTCTGCTTGAAGTGTATAATTACATGACTCTAGGATGAGCAGATATTTCATCTGCTTTAATTTCCATTGGACTTGCTCATGACTCTCAGCGCTATGGTAGTTAATATTAGATTGGTAATTTGTAGCATTGATATCTGAGTCATCAAGAACTGAGATTCCGGATTAAATTTTTACATGGCTTATGAACATTTATCTGCTTCTTAGACTACAATGGGTAAAGATTTTTCTTTTGAAGTGCAAGGAGCAAGGATATTTGTACAGATGTCAACTGAGTGAGTAATAATAGAACTCCATCGGGAATAAGCTGAAGTGAAGCCTAATGACCACTCTAATATTTTTCTATGCTTTGTAAAGAAACTCCATCCAATTTTTTAGTCATGGATGCATATGTGATAACTTCTAAGGCCTTTCTTTTAAAAGAAAGAGCCAAAGTTATGAACTCAATTTCAAACCTCCCGCCCAAAGAAAGGCAGGTTATTGAACTCTAGAATGTTTTCCGAGTTTCCTTAAAGCTCATCTTGATGCATGATTCTTCACATCCTAAACTCAAAATTATGGATTATTTTGTTCCTGATATATTAGCTTAGGTGGCTCTCTAACATTCAGATTTGCATTTTGAGTTATTCTTAAGTGTTTTGAAAGTTGCTAACTTGATTTATCTCACACTCTATGGGGAAAAAGTAGTTACTAACTTGATCAATGTGCTAGGATACAATGGTTAGAAGACCTGCAGATCCTGAGGAAGAGCTGCGGTGGATGTCCCAAGAAGTGCGTGGTTACGTGGAAGCCGTTCTGAACAGCCTTGCCGCCAATGTGCCCAAAGTTGGTCTTTTTCCCCTTCTCCAAGTCCCCCTTCCCAACTGGAAAAAACCTCTCCTTGCCATTATCCATAATTTCTTCTTGGCTTAGTTGTTTTCTGGTTGAACAGGCAGTTGTTCTCTGCCAAGTTGAGAAAGCCAAGGAAGACATGCTCAATCAGTTGTATAGTTCTGTCAGGTCAGAGCTGAGTTTTGTTTTGTTTTGTTTTTTGTTTTGTTTTTTTTTTTTTGGCTTTTGAATGCACATCTTTGATTTGATATATTTAAAATGCATGTCATTGTTATCAATTGCATTAAAATATTTTTGCTCTATATGGCAACTACTTTATGAGTGCAACTGGAATTGAACAGACTCTGGCAACTGGGGTCTTTGGAACTACTGCAGGTCTCATTTCTTGTTCATGAAGAAATCTTCTAATTTTGGGTAAATTATGGTGGCACCAACCCCGAGAGCACCTGCAGTAAGATACCCTCTTAGTTTACCTAGTCTTAGTACACATAGATACTGTGGTGTTTGGAAATAAAGTACACCCCACTACCGATGGCCGCTGTTCTATTGTAGTGCCTTCAGTTTTGTCTGACATGGTGTGTGGGATCACTTCCGACCAACCACCATTTAGTCACACAAAAGTACCCTAATTTAAATGAAATCAGATTCTTTCTAGTGCTTCCACTGCTCTTTTACAATCAATAAGTGGATCTAGCCTCCAAAAAACGGAAGTTCCCTGGAAAATGCCTTCTAATTTCCCTTGTGACTGCTTAGCAGACTTTTTACTGAAATCAGGTGACTACATATCCAAGCCTCTCTACCCATGTCATCATCACACAATTATCTTTGTCATAACCATCATCTTTAAGAGAGAACTGCCATCTATTAATACCTACTGCTTTGCGGCCATTTCCTTTTATCAGTTGAATAAAAACTGCAATTGTAACTAAACATTAGAAGGAAGGAATCCATTCAAAACCAGTGAAAGGAAGAAGTCTAAAATGATACCAAGAAGAGTAAACCAACAAGGAGCAATATCAGACTATCTAATACACTAAAATTGCCGGTGGATAAGCGGTCTTCGAGAATACTCTGCAAACGACTCTG
>JAOVVI020003611.1:0-17500 GCA_028571085.2 Nepenthes alata | reverse complement strand
CACAGGGAGAACAATAGGATACTTGAGCAAGACCACAGAAGGATAAAAAAATGATGATAGACAAGATCACTTTAGTCCCTACAATGAAACCTATCACAAAAAAAATAATAATAATAATCTCCTGCAGAAACAACAACAAAATGCATTCTTTGATTGGCTGGAGAAAATATTCTCATGAAACAATCATAAAAAATTGTAAAACATCTCTTTTTCTTCTGGCAAGGGAATCCTGCTAATGAAGCAATGTTGGCCACCCAAAAAGTTTGAATTGATTAGGAATGATAAGAAAAAAAAACTATTCAAGAACTCCTGATCACACAAACGGGCATACCTGTGTATATGTTTGTACATGATCTCTCCAAAGAGAACTTGTCTTGAGGACGTCTCTTAAAGTAGATATAACCTCAAATGATGTTGCTTTTATAACATCATCATCTTTGTCATAGGGTTGATCCTGCATCAGAGAGAACAGCCTCAAAAAACAACTATCCATAACTTATAAAATGACCTTATCATCACCATAAGAACCACACTTGGTTAAAGAATAACCATCAAATTCTGAAATACACATTGAACATCATGCCTTGAGATGGTCGACTCTGACAGTAAGAGGATCCTCTTCAACCTGGAAAGTAGACATCAATTGTGTCAAATCAGAAGTTCCGTTTAATGAATCCATAAGATCAGATATAACCAGGTAGAAATATGATAAAACCACAAAATTACATAACCAAATGCAGCTGCAGTCTCAGCAGGTTTAGAAAGTCTATTGGACTCAATAGAAGCATTTTGCAGCAACTAAAAGTTGGTATCACTGACAATCTGACCCATGTAAAATCTTTTGCATCACCATACTCACCATCTCTGTAATTCGAAGTCTCCTATGACCAATAAGAACAACCTGGTCTCCCTGTATACTTGTAATCTGTCACCAGATAAGAGACAATGAAAAAGTTACCAACAAGAACCATGTATCATTGTTACCCTGTCGGCATAAGAAGCAGCTTCAACAACATACATACCTGGGCCAGAGTACCAACTTTGTGTAAGCGGCTCAATAATTTTTTTCCTTTAAGATCATATATGCTTTTCTCAGTCTCGGATCCAGATGCTGAACCAGCATCTGGCTCATCTTTTATAAGGAAAGCACCAGCATAAGGAGCTTGTCTTTTTCGGCTTTCCGTCAAAGCAGCAAGCAATTTTGGATCCTGCAGGAAGTTTCAACACAATCAACGAATTGATCTTCAACAGAACTTCAGATGGCATTAGATGCTCAAATGTGATATAATCTCTTCGGTTTGATGGTTAACGATACAACATCAGAATCAACATAGCCATAAATCTAGGGGGATACATCATATGAATTCTAAGGAGATACATCATATAAATCCTTTTTGTCATTCCACTTGGTTCAACACCCTATCTTCTAAAAGTTGAAGCTCCAAAGCAACCTAATCTTACAACATGGCTTAAAGTCCTCATAAATTGAGAACTCCCCCTTGAATTGCTTTTAAGCTTAATCAGTAAGGTTTTTTCCCCAGGTGCTACATACCTAAGTTTCTATCTCCACCTCATCTCATCTTTTATTTATGAAAAATGTTGGGTCACCCCTTAAACATTGTCAGATAATATGCCATCTATCAATCCACACAAGCGTACCTAAACAATAATAGATGGATTGGACGCCATATCAGAATGAGTGTCGAGAGGGTGGGCCTACTCTTTCTGTATTTCCATCTTAGATGAATGTGATAATTTCTTATTTTATCTTTTGGACTACATTCCACCCTTAATAGAAATTATTGTTAGAGGCCTTGCATTTTGATCGATAGGCATAGCATGTATTAAAGCTGTGTATAAAATTTTCCCATACTTTTAAATTATGTTTTGCAAGCCCATAATACATAAAAAGCATTTCTCCATTACACCCACCTGTCTTAATCAAGGGTAGTAAATCTTAAATTTTCAAATTAATGTATTGCTTTTGAAGAATAGATTCACTTGGCTTTTAACTTTCTGTTCATCATACTAACAAAGTAATTTTTTTTCTACCTGCCTTGAAACATCAAAGCCCATTTAGTACAATTGTTTTATACCTCCAATTCCATCTAGTTTTTTTTTTTTCCATTTTCCTTTTCTAGAAGAAACTTGAGAACACACTAACTTGCTAATGATTGTAGACTATTTTGCAATTTGGAGAACCACAAATGGTTGTTAGAAGAACATACATGCATGAAACCCACAGGTTGAGAACATACACCAACGTTTATTTTCTGTTTCTGCATCCTCTCACCTTCTTATCCTTTAATTTCGAATGGGCATCTATTGAATCATGAAATGGTTGGTGCTCAAGATTCAACATCTACCTACTACTAGTCAACTATAATCACCTATAATCATAATAACTAGTTGTTAGAAGAACAATCTTTCACACTTTGCCAACAAGTTCATCTCCAACAATGATCACCAACTAAACTATTAGCAATCCACCAAGTTCATCAAAAGTAATTCTATCTTGTCAGACAATTGTCTGATATCACCTAAAGAATGCATTCATTTTAAACTTATAACCTTCAATCAAAAATTAAACCTCTCTTAGCATACCTCATGAACATATTCTGTTAATTATATATACTGATGTCTGTGCTAGGAGCGTATAGCCTCTTATCTGTGAAATTATATAATTTCAGGAATTTTCCACAAATTGGTGCAGACATTAGTAACTAGCCTCTATCTGTGAAGGGAAATTTTGGAAAATAGCTCAAATTTGTTTTTGATCCAGTACAGCATTGGAAAATGGAAAACTATATTTTACAGTTTTCAATTGGAAAAAATAACACATTCTAAGAGTTCTAATATATGAAGGCAACGTCCTCCTCAACATGAATATCAAGACCTAACCTTAAATATATTTCACAAGTTCATATAGAATTGAAAATCTGATGCAAACAGGAAATACCTCAGAGCCAACCGCTTGGTGGTATAAACATACACAGCGGAAAATCCTTAGTTCCTGCACCTTTTTCGTTTTCGTTTTAGGTTGAGCAATGACCTCCAAGTTCTTCCACTTACACCACCACCCAATTAAACACGTAGCTGATGATGTACAGGAACTCATGCTGACCATTTTTCCCCCTCAAATCAAGTATATCCCTCGTCATAGGACTTCTCTCAACAAGTTCACACCCTCTTTTTACTTTAAATTTTCACTAATATGCTCAGCAAACATATTCTACAATAGAAATATCCTTACATAAAAGGAAAACTCAAAATTCAATCTTGTCTTTTGTCTTCTTTCTGGAACAAAATCATGGCCGGGGTCATAGTGTGATTGCTGTTGCACTTGTGGTGTCCAAAGAGTGGAATGCTACAGTTGTCATAGCACATTGCAGATGCTGCAAGGCACTTTATATTAGGGCTGTCAATGATTCTAATGCTTCCATTTTGCAATAGCTTAACTCAAAATACACAACACCACTAACTTGAAAGTTTTTTTATTTTTACTACAACTTGAAAAGTTTTTTTTGCCCAGATGACATCAATGAGTTCATATTACAGAAAAGAAACACCATAAGCTCATTATCAAATACATTTATGGAACTATCATAGAACATACTGCATCACGTACATAATTCCCATATTGCCCAATACCTAAAATTTTTAAAACTTGCATACTTTATTGGCCCTACAGCTGCTGTAGTACAGCATATTAGCTTTTAAAGTTCCAGAATATAGGCCACCATGACATTAGCCAATATTTTCTAGAACTCAATTCTTTTACTCTTGCCAGAAATTCTATTGCATGAGATATAAGTGTAGACCAGATGTAGTGCGACCATCAATGCAAATATCGGCTCATACGTATCATTTCGGCCAATATATATCGGTATTGGGGTCTCTCGATACTACTATATCCCAATATAACAACAATAGCACGATATGTTTCTACATGGGCCGATATATCTAACACCAGTACATATTATTTGATATGTCCTATACCGATGTGACTAAAATTGATATCCATATCAATACCAATATTTTCATCCATGAGTAGGACTTGAGCAATAGTTGTCAATGTGGATATTAGCTTGACCAGATTTTTTTGTCCCAATATTAATTCAGTAACCTATCCAATTTTTTTATAGCATAATATGCATGTTTGAAAAATAATAGTTAGTACTTTATTCAAATGTACCATTTTTTGAAATTTTCGCTGAAAAGATTACTTTTGAAATGTCTCTATCTTTAAACAAAGATAGCAAATACCTTTTCAATTCATCTAATCTATTACGGCATGTTTGATTACTAGAATGAAATAAGGTAGAATTGAAATAATTATTCACAGGAAATAGAGTTGAGAATTTTCATTCCCATATTTGGTTACTAAAATAGATAAGTTATAAATTAGTATTCTAATGGTATATAAAATAGTATGAGAAATAAGGTAAAAATTTGTTATAGTGACTTTTTTGCCCTTATTCAAGAAAAAAGATAATCTTTTTTCTTGAATATTTCATATATGTAAATATATATATAATTGTGCATAATCCCATACACTCTCTCTCCTCATTCTTTCCTCTTCGTACCTTCTTATCTTTTTCTTTTTCTTCTTTTCCTTTCTTTTCTTTTCCTCCCCTTTTCTTCCTTCTTCCTCCTCCTTTTTCCTACTCTGCCGTTGCCCTAATCCCTCCTTTGAAACAGAGCCTGGCAGCAAATCGGCACAGTACAACGGCGCCAACCACAGCAACCTCTGGTATTTTCGATCCCCTTCACTATTAACAAGATTTTCCATGAAAATCATGGTTTATCCTCTGACTTCGATCTCTCTCTCTCTCTCTCTCTCTTCCTCTCTCGCAAGCCATGAATAACTTATATTTGCTCTACAGCGGCGCGGTAGCTTCATAGGGTTTCACAGGGAAATAAAAGAACACGAGGCGGCTTCCGGAGAGAAAAGGAGAAGGAAATACAGGAATAAAAAATACAAGATGCGGGAATAATTATTCCCTCAGATCTGGAAATAAAAAATACCTAACAAAACATTGTATATTTTATTTCTTGAGATTCGGGAATAAATATTCCTCAAGAATATTTATTTCATGTTAAAATGTAACAAAAGTAGAATAAATATTCCACTGGGAATAAAATGGAAATAGAATTTCTATTCCCACCAACCAAACATGCCATTAGTTTATGACTTTTTAAAAACAAGCTAGCAAACCATATCATAAAATTATCTCCTCAACATTTACAATTGCAATTCGTATTTCATATTATCCGTACAAGTTTTTCTCGCCATTTCTATATGGTTGGGCTTCGTGATTTGATTTTCCCCAGCTATGTTTCAACTTTTTCGGGACTGTTAAGCTGCTGCATCATATTAAACGGCCAAATTCTAGATTTACTGGCCTTACATTTCAAAGAAAAGCCACAATCTCTTGGCTGTATCTTCTTCTTTTAGTAGTATACCACCAAGTTCACTTTTTGTGTCCTATCATATCTATATGTGTGTGTACATGTACCTGCATTATATCATTTCCTATGTCTATCCAAACAAATCTCTGAGTATCATTCTGTTCTCCTTCCATAATATTGCAAAATCACAATATGAGCTAAGTTTAGCCTATCAATGCCCCCTTCCACATCTTTTTGTTTATGACTTTGTAAAAACAGGCCGGTAAACCATATCATAAGATTATCTCATCAACATTTCCAATTGCAATTCGTATTTCATCTTGTCCGTACAAGTTTTTCTTGCCATTTCTATATGGTTGGACTTTGTGATTTGATTTTTCCCCTAATTATGTTTTAACTTTTTCTAAACTGTTCAGCTGCTACATCATATTAATCAGCCAAATCCTAGATTTACTGGCCTTATATTTCAAAGAAAAGCCACAATCTCTTTGCTGTATCTTCTTCTTTTAGTAGTAGTATACCACTATGATCACTTTTTGTGTCCTAGATTTACTGGTCTTATATTTCAGAGAAAAGCCACAATCTCTTTGCCGTATTTCTTTTAGTAGTATACCACTATGTTCACTTTTTGCATCCTATCATAACCATATGCGTGTGTGTACATGTACCTTCATTATATCATTTCCTTAATCTATCAAAACAGATCTCCAAGCATCATTCTGTTCTCCATCCCGGACTTAAATATTGCAAAATCATAATATGCACTAAGTTTAGCCTACCAATGCCCCCTTCTACATTTCTTTGCTTCTACACAGAAATTGTTCCTATTTCTACATAACATCCCCATCCATTTATTGCCAAATGCTTAGTCATAAAGTGAGCAAATATTAATTCAGAACTCCAATGGTTTAAAATTCAAAAAAGTTGGCTTATAAGTTGGTTGGATTCATTTCCAAAATTCAAAAATGATTTGTTTTAGGAAAATGTAAATTCAATATTGGCAGCCTTAAAAAGAAAGTCTCTCTCCTAAAAGAAATGTAAATTCAATATCCGCTAAGTAATTCCATTGTAACCAAAAGGTCATAGGTTCAAACACTGAATAATATCTCTCCTATGTTAAGATACAGCTGTCTACATTTGATCCTCGCTAGCCCCATAGATGGGAGACCTCATGCAACGAGCCTCCCTTTTTCTGAAAAGGGAAGTAAGAGAATTAATACCGGAAGGAGAGCTATAATTTAATTTTCAACATCCTCATTTCACACCCTCCCATTACCACATACCCTGCTTCCTCTAGATTCCTCTTGGACCTCTTGTACATTTTTACTATGATCTTCTTGTTCCATATGATTGGATCTTCATAGTCTTCTACTACAAAATTGCCTCTTCACGTTGTCTTATCTCCAGCTCAGCTGAATTTTCATTTTTAAGCCCTCTTATTGTTTCTACACACAACATGTGACGGGCATTAATGCAAAGCTATTTAGTACTCAACTGAATAATATAGCTTTGAAACTCCTATTGATACCTGAACCTTCTCTCTTTTAAGTTAAACAACTAGAGTGCTATTGAATACTAAAACTAACAATCTACTTTCACCAGATGCTTATTTCTTGCACACATTGAAACAAGATCCTGAATCCTGAGGCACAACAAAATAGACAGCAGCACATAAGGCCCTACCTAGTTGGCAGTCCAATTCAAATATGTCTAGAATCATCAGTATGAATTAGCAAGCGAATTAAAGCATCCCTCTTAACTCCAGTAGCATGCCCACAGTCATATGCAGATGGGATTTAGCAATCCTATAACCACCCACCAATTGATGAATTAAAAAAAACAGAAGAAATAAATGCAAAGGAGTATATTATATCAAATACACTTAAGGATATGCTTAACCTTCACATATATTGGCATATAGAATCCTGGAAAGAGTGGCCTATGTGGCAGTGGTAATGCTAAAACCTGCCAGAAAAAGAATTTCAGTTTAGTAGACACACAAGATGTATCAACAAGCAATAAAAGCACAAATAGGAAAACAAAATTAAAAATAAGTCCATGATGGCCCCCCCTTGGTTTAAGGTGGTGTTGGCTATTAGCAAATATTGGTTATAATAAATGAAGAGATCAAATCACCACTTAAAAAGAATGCATGGCCAGAAAATCAACATCTCTGCATTCTGCAGTCTGTAAATGTTTAAGATAGTCATCCATGAGTCCATGTATTTACTACTTATTAGTCACACCTTTTTTGTAATAATGGAGGAAAATATTAAATGCTGCAAAAAAACAGGTCTATCCATAGAATGAATCATCGACCGATATGCAAAATATTGGCCGATATAATTAATATTTTTCAATGTATTGACCAATATTTGCCTGTCACGTTACGATTTGAAAAAAACAAATCGCATCCGACACCAATACATATCACCTAATATCGCCCATACCAACACAATGCTTCCATCCATGGATCTAACCTAATAAATAAAACCAAGAAATACTCCTTACAGTTTATCCAGTCTAAGCACTTGCAGGTGCTGAAATTACAGCACTTGGATGTTATTGCTTGTCCTAGCATTTTCGTTTCTGAAAAGCTACAAATAAGGACATAAACACACATCAAAGGAGGGGAGTTACAGCAGGTATATTCTTGAAGATCTCAGAGTGTGCGCAGAGCTTTACTGAATTTTACAGAGCTTTTATTATGTTTATTGATTTTTACAGAGCTGTCATTAGGAAAGTCAGAATGAAGTAAAACAATCAGCCTTCAGAAAATCAACAATATCAATGTCACACACATACAATTCTTCACAAAATCCATTTCTTCCAAGCAGCTTCATTACATAAAGAAGCCATGTAAATGACAGATGCCCCCAACCTTAAGAGACATAGTCATGATACTCTAAGCTGAAATTCAGATTTGCTACATCCCTGTGAAATCGCATGATTACTGACTTTCAATTTTCACCTCGCCAGGATATAGGAAAGTCAGTGCATCATAACTATGAGTAATCCTACAAAGTGGATAGAAGGATTTCTCACCAAAAGCAATCAATTCATGTGACAATAAGAAAATAAAGTTTCTAATAAATGATTAAGGATCTTGGGTATCATGAAGGTTTGCAAAATGGAGTGAATATGACATTATGTCACTTTCCCGTTTCCCTAATTAGAATAAGGGGTAGAATGATTGCAGCTTGAGAAAACTTACAGCATTAAAATGCAAACAATGAATCAAGTCGATCAAATGAAAAAAATCCAAGCTATATATAAACTGTAGGTTTGGAAAACATCAAACCTGCACAACGTAATAAGATATAGAGATCCTCCCTCCCAACCACCACCCGACTCTCTCACATGCATAAGGACACAACAAATTCAATGCAACCATTTTATGGGGTATTAAAAACCCTTTTTTATCCTTCTACCTTTGATACTTTTCTTAGTCCAAAAAATTCTGAGCATGCCACTTCATCTATGTTCCTCTCTACTACGCACTTGTAGCTTTGATTTAAATGCTTATGTGATTTGGCCTGTGAAGTTTTCAACTCAAATCCAGCCACCTTATCAATTCCCATAGCTTTCCACACCTCCATGAACTGAGGTAGGAGAGAAGGGGAAGTTCAAAATAGATAAATAGTTAAATCCCGGTTCAATCGTACGTACCTAGGAATTGTACTTAACACAACCTGCCACCAACAATGTCCTATTTTGTAGGATTTCACATCACAATAGCCAGTCACCACAGTACAAAGAGGCGTGAGAGCACACAAACCTATAACATGATTCCACTGTCAGGATCATATCAAAATTATCAGTTATTGCTTCCCTAAACAAACAGATGCACCAACTTGCTGAATAAAAAGTCAATCTTAGTTCTCCCGACGTTAGTTTACTAGCGGATTAAGACCACCAACTCTACACTTCTGTCCATCATAATTGAAAATGCACAATGCAGGAGAGCAACAAGAGGGATTATGACCAACTTATATTTGGCGACGAACTCAGGAAATATCAAATGAAGACAAATCCAAACGGAATTTTCGACTTTAAACCTCTTTAAAATCAACTATGAGTATTTCAATTGAGTTCGACAATAACTGAATATAATCATAAACTTCCGTTCTTACATTATCGTTTAACTTTAGGAAGGGAATAAAACGGTGGACGGACAAAAGGCGAGAGAGAGAGAGAGAGAGAGAGAGAGAGGAGAAACCGTGAAACACTCTTCGGGTTTAAATACGGCAGGGACCATGGCAGCCGACGACTTAGACTCTGCTTCGTCAGGTTCTCCTTCGATCGCCTTGGCGGCTGCTGCCTCAACGACCGACGGCGACTCGGGGCCATCGCCGGAGTCCGAACAGAAGAAAGCTCTTCGGTAGAAATTAGGGTTTGGGCGAATGAAGCCTCTGAGTTGGCTCAAGACTCGGAACAATGGAGTGCCCGGCTCAGCCCCATGGCGGATGGCGGTCGAATGAAAAGGGAAAGCGAAGTTGTGGAATTGACAAGAGTGAGACAGTACTTTCAACATATGTATTTAGGGAATTCAATGGTATTGAATTGACTTAACAGCTCCGTCGGTGTTTATGAGGTATCTATTGATGAAGAAGGAGCTGCCATTCATGGCGAATAAGAGAACAATGCAGGGGGAGTCGTACTTGTGTTGTGAACTTGCTTTCTTAAAGCCCTTCTGAAAACCCTCGAGTTTGGCTGACGAAAATGGACCGTTAGTTTCTTCATAATTACAAATTTATCCTTTTCTGTTTTGGTTCATGCACTGATCAGGGTTTGCCTCTTAAAAAAAAAATGAGAAGATTTTTTTTAACTTTTTTTAAATAAATCATTATAGTTTAATTATTTTAAAATAATTATTATTAATTAATTTTTAATTTTAATATAATTAAATTATGATTATTTATCATAAAGTATACAATTAAGATTAAAAAATAAATTGCATATATGAATCTGAAGGTTAATTTTGAAATTAAGTGAAACACTTGCATACCCCTCCCCACTTCTGTTTCTTCTGGAAAGTGCTTTTCTTGATAAACAAGTTACAGGGAGGAAAAAGTGCCATGCTTTTTTTTAAATAAAATTAAATATATATATATTATCGGGGCTAGTTAAGTAGAAGGAGAGAGTCAGTCACGTGGGCTCGAATAAGTGGTCTCGGTCTTATCAGAAAAATGGGCCTGGACCCATTATCCCTCTGATCGACACTGCAATTCAGCCCACTGCAAACTGCAGAGCCGACGCCAACTATTCAGTCGCCTGAAAACCAAAGCAGTGTTAACGGTCACCCAATACCTTTCCCAATTCGACGGTCGCCGGTAAATATCTGTATTTCTTTTATTTAATACTTAGATGAACACTCTAAATCGATTTCACTTTTCTTCAAAATCAACCAATTTCTACAAAAGAACCTTAATTTCTTCAATTGATTCGCTAAAAAGTATTTACGGTATCAACAATAGCGTTATTCCGTTATCCAGATTTCATTCGATCCAAACAAGCCCTTCGTTTGACATTGTCAACCTGTCCACACTCTCCGAGCTCATAGCTAAACAACACTGGCGTGAATTGAAGATAATACTCAAGGAGGTGGACCATAATCAAATTTTGCAACAGTTAATCGCTTCTAATTCCGACCCCTCTCTTGTTCTTCAGTTTTTTAGATGGTTAGAAAGAGATTGTGGTGTTTCACACAGCCTTGAATTATATTGTAGGTTGTTTCATTTGCTAGCTAATGTGAAGTTGTACCCAAAACTTAGGAAATTATTGAATGATTTTGTTAGGATTGATGACTTCTCAAATTCATCGATATTTCATGCCCTTTCTTCGCCGGGAGAAAGGTTCTGTGCCAATTCGGTTATTGTTGATATGTTGCTATTGGCGTATGTGAGGAATTCTAAGGTTGATTTAGCGGTAGATGCTTTTAAGAGGGCTGGTCGATATGGGTTTAAACTATCAGTTATTTCTTGCAACCCGATGCTAAGTGCTTTGGTTGATGAAGGCAAAATAGAGGTCATGGAAAGTGTGTATAAGGAAATAATTAGAAGAAGAATTCACCCTGATGTTATCACCTTCAATACAGTGATTAATGGGTTGTGTAAAGTCGGGAAACTGCAAAAGGCAGGTGATCTAATGGAGGACATGAAGGTTTGGGGGTTCACCCCATCAGTGATCACTTATAATACCCTCATCCATGGGTATTGCAAGAAAGGAAGGGTTGGAAAGTTGTATAAAGCTGATGCCCTTTTGAAGGAGATGGTGTCGAAAAAGATCTGTCCAAATGAGATCACGTATAACATTCTTATTGATGGTTTTTGCAAGGACAAAAACTTACCAGCTGCTATGAAAGTGTTCAAAGAAATGCAGATGCAGGGTTTGAAACCTGGTGTGATCACATATAACTCATTAGTCAATGGGTTTTGCAGTGAGGGTAAAATTCATGAAGCTATCAATTTGAGAGATGAAATGTTGGGTTTAGGTCTGCAGCCAGACATTGTAACTTACAATGCACTCATCAATGGCTATTGTAAGAAGGAAATGGTGAAAGAAGCTAGGGAGCTGTTGGGTGATGCTGACCGACAGGGGTTGGCTCCCACAGTTGTAACTTTCAATACTTTGATTGATGCTTACTGCAAGACTGGAAACATGGATGAAGCAATTTCATTGCATGGCTTAATGTTAGAGCAAAAGGTTCGTCCTGATGTTTCAACTTATAATTGCTTGGTTGCTGGTTATTATAGAAATGAAAACATGGCAGGGGCTAGTAAACTCTTAAATGAAATGAATGAGAAGGGTCCAAAAGCTGATATTGTCACATATAATATTAGGATACGTGCATTGAGTCAGAAAGGTGAGTCAAGAAAGGCTGTAAGACTTTTGGATGAGATGCTTGACATGGGCTTGAATCCAAATCATGTGACCTACAATACCTTGATTGATGGATACTGCCGTGAAGGAAATCTCAGGGCAGCTACAACACTGAGAATGAGAATGGAGAAGGAGGGTAGGCGGGCAAATGTTGTGACATACAATGTGTTAATAAGGGGTCTTTGTAAGAAGGTAAAGCTGCAGGAAGCAAACGAACTTCTTAATGAAATGCTGGAGAAGGGTTTAATTCCTAATCGAACCACTTATGAGATTGTCAAAGAGGAAATGATGGAGAAGGGTTTCATGCCAGATATCGATGGCCATCTTTATAATCAGTCTGTTACATGTTGATACAACCAGTCTGATACCAAAAAAAAAAGTGCTTCTGTTTGTGGTCGTGTGCCTATTGAATTAGGGTTTTGGTGCTTAAAATGCTTTCCTATGTGGCTAAAATTCTGGTTTTCACTGCATCTAGCATATCAAGTCCATCAGTGTTTCATATTCTTGGGAAAACAGGATTCAGTTAGTCCTTTGACTGACTCATCTCTGTCAGGTAAATCTGCCGTGGCTGAATGTGGTAAAGCACATTTCGTTCAGATTATCCCCCCCCCAAGGGTATTCCAAACTTAAAATACAACTCTTACCACAAGTTCACTGTAATTCTTCCAAAAAAATTACAATGTGACATTTATTGAGCTATTTTTTTCTTATTTTGTTACAAGCCTTGCAATTTTCATTTTCTTGTTTTTCATTTGTCCGGTTTCCCCTTTTGCGGTTTTTGATTTTTGCCCCATGATGTGTTGCTGTTTTAGTTGGGCCCACTATTTTGGTTCTTTGTTGGGTTCCAACTGATTTAGTTGGATTGTGATGTTATATATTAGGTAATGGTTATAGTAATGAGAACAAGAAAACATTTGCTCTCTTTTATTCTCTCTCTCACTCTCTCCCTGTCTTTCCCAGCTTTCCTGCTTCTCATTTTTCTGCTTTTCCTTCTCTTCTCTGTTTTCTCTGTTTTCTCTGGTGCCCTCCTCTGCTAGAACTCCCCTCTCCTCATTACTCTCACCTTCTCGCCGTCGATTACTACGATTAAGCCATGGAGCACATATCAAATGGTGCTTTCATTGAGACAAAAGCAGAGGAGGCACTGATCGAAGAACAAGCACTTGACGCAATCGAAGCGTCCATGGCCGAGTTTGCCAACGCAATGAAGGACTTACAGCGGGCTACCGATCGACTTGTCGCCAACTCGTCCACCATGGCTTCAACCACAGCACAAATCCGGTCGTCCATCACTGAACTCAACCAATCGCTCCACAGAATCGAGTACAACCCTAACTGGTCAGTAAACTCTTCACCTTCTATGGCTTTTTCTACTATTGCTTCCCATCTTCACTTTCTCCAACCTGCAATCCCTTCCATCGCTGGTTTTGTACAACCACCTATTCTTCAAATCTCCATTTCTGCTCCCACCTCAGAATAAATTCGGCCATCCTGTCCCAACTGCATCGACCGACTACCCTTGTCGGCTACAAATTCCTCTTTGTCTTCAACTCTATCATCGTTCACGGCTCCCACTTCCGAAACTTTACCCCAAACTTCTGAAAATTCCCGAACCGGTCATTTTGGAGGCTTGCATTTCCACTGCCTGCCGCCGTCCAAGCAGTTTTTAGACTCCTTGGAGGTACCACTGCCATCTCCTGCTTCCTCTAGTTTTCCTCTTAAACATCCTACTGAAATGGCAATCCACCGTGAGCCCCTATTATTGCCACTTGTATCGTTACCTGACGCCACCGGCCTGGCAAAATTAGGGAAGGAAACGCTGGATGCGAGTCAATAGCTAACCACTCACGCCAACTCTACTCTGTCTAACAAAACCTCTCCTCAAAGGCTGCCTCTCCAGCTCTCATGTTTGATAGCCAATGAAGACGACTCTGTTCAGAAGATGGCCCAAGTTGTCGCTATTATAGCTCCATTTGAACCAGACTCTCCATCAGCACTTCTTCACCTCATTCCACTCCAACTCGTAGAACCACACTCAATTCCTCCACCGAAGAACAAAATTGGTTGGTGTATTCCTGCTTCCATCATTTCTTTACCAGTAGGGAACCATGTTAATTGCAAGATCCATAGGCTTGACGAGGGAGAAATTGTGCTTTGGAAATCGACAAATGGTGTGGCTGCCTTAAGATTTTCTTCATCATTTCAGCAGCCTAACTACGAAAACAAATCGGTTCAAGATGCAATATGGCATCCAGCGCCAGTTGATATGATTGAGTGGTGTAATGAAGCGAAGGATGATCATTGTTGTGCAACTAAAGACCCAAGGAGCTGCAGTTGTCCAGCACACAGTGTGTTGCAATCTTGCGAACATGTATTCTTGTGTAGGGAGGGCAGTCAATGGTATGACATTTGCCCCATTCGTAGAATTCCAACCCCACAGATTGGTAATAGACTTTGGTGTGTTGAGGTCGGATTTATATCCCAGGCAAGTGTTTCTATGGATGAAAACAGTGGAAGGGAAGGAATTCTCTTCAGTATTTGTCAATGGGAGAGTGATGGTGTAGCTATGAATCTTTCCAGTACTACTGTGCTTAGGCATTTGAAGGAGCTATTTCTATTAGATCATGTTAATTATATGATAGCTAATTGTGGAATTGATGTTCCTTTTCGAGAGTTTCCCTCACCTTGGACCTCAGAGTTGCAATTTATCAATTGCTGCATCGGTATCCTTATGAAGCTTCAGCAAGAGTTAGGTGTGAAGCTGGTCTTGGATCAAGTTTGGGTGTTATGGTGGACTGCCCTCAGTGTTGCTTCATCTATTTGTCTTGGATCAGGTTTGCACACTTTGGTTCAGCATTTGAAACCTCATATTGCCCAATTTACCATAAAGGGTCATCAGTCGGCTGATGTCTGGCCATCTTCACAGCCACGCTGCATCTTCACATTGGCAATCCAATGTGGCCAAAGTAATGTGAAACTTGTTCTATACGATACCATACAATTGAATCACGGTCCTTCATGGCTTGATGAGGGTTGCTCTAATATTAGACCTCCATTGTTTAATGCACTTCATGGGACGACATTAGAGGCGGCGGCAGCACATGAAATTGTAACTCGGCATTATCGGCCACATCAAACTGGACATCCAGCTATTTGGATTACTCTCCTTCGGCGGGCTAACACAAACCAACACCCATTCAGAGGTTTTGCAACCACGTTAGCAGAAGGGGAGGGTTACCTTGAGATCTTAGAGATCTGGCTTGGAGCTGGAGCTTCTCAACCCGCCTGTGAGGAAGCCCTGTAAGAGGCAAGCTATAATGGTCACGCAAGATTTGTGGAACTACTCCGGGGTCTTGATTTCATTCGGCCCCAGGTGTCGGTGCATGCTCTTGTCATAGTACACTATAGAGGATTCAAAGAGGTGGTTGATATGTTATGGAGGTATGGCTTGGATACAAACTCTACTGATTTTGTGCTACTACAATCAAATAAACCTTCTCTTCATACAAATGTGGACTACACTGTACTTGTTGCTACCACTGTTGATTTCATGATGCTTAGAGTCTACCCTGGAGATGGAACACATATCAAATGGAAATGGAAAAATCTGCCCTGATTTCTTACGTATCAAACAGTGGTTCACGCTACTCCAACTTGAATCATTGTGCTTGCAGATTAAGGACAAAGACCCCAAGATCTCCACTCCCTTCCCAATCCTCGTTCTATGGACGCCATTCAAACCGAGAACACTTTAGAAAAGTTGGCAGAAAACTACTAAGGTTAAACAACGCAAGCATGACATTGGTAAATATGTGTTGCGATTGCTATGGGCTTGAGTCTTGTTGGTGCTGGCTTGCTTCTGGAGATGGACAGCAGCTCTGCCAAAGGGCCTTGTGCTCAGCACAGTGCAGCACAATGTGGAAACTTAGCAGCAATGAGGTTGTTAATGAGTACAGACAGTGACGTCTACATCTCTGATGGAGACGACTGCACACCGCTCTTGCTAGCAGCCAGAGGTGACCATGGGGGGGTTTGTGCACTCTTCAGTGTGCGCGGCGCTCGATGCGATGCTGAGAATTCAAAGGAGGAAATTGCTCTTCTGTTTGCATGGCACTCTGGAGGGGGGAGAAGCTGCGACGAATGCGTGATTCGGGATGAGCTTTCGCTGAAGTTGGAGTTCGTTGGTTTAATAGTGGTAACATTTCACCAAGCTTTTCTTTTGTTCAACCTTGAGGACAAGGTTTTTGATGGGGACGGCAATGTTATATGCCTTGCAATTTTCATTTTCTTGTTTTTAATTTGTCCGATTTTCCCTATTGCAGTTTTCAATTTTCGCCCCATGATGTGTTGCTGTTTTAGTTGGGCCCCACTGTTTTGGTTCTTCGTTGGATTCCAACTGATTTAGTTGGATTGTGATGTTATATATTGGGTAATGGCTACAGTAATGAGAACAAGAAAACATTCACTCTCTTTTATTCTCTCTCTCTCTCTCTCCCTGTCTTTCCTTGCTTTCCTGCTTCTCATTTTTCTGCTTTTCCTTCTCTTTTCTGTTTCCCTAGCTGCCCTCCTCTGCCAGAACTCCCCTCTCCTAATCACTCTCACCTTCTTGCCGTTAATTACTACGATTAAACCATGGAGCATGTATCATATTTATTGCTTTATTCAGTTGAGCGGATCAACGTGATAGGTGTCTCATAATCATTTTCTATAAAATTACAGTAAACTTGTAATATCGTTGCAAAACTTTATGTAGAACACTTTCCTGCAAGACTGAAATAATAGTTTCTTGTTACTTATCCTCCTATCTGCTACGTATTTCGGATTTTTGGTGGGGGACGGGGGGATTGGGAGGGCAAATGATTACTGAGATGACAAAAGCGGGTTATCTTTTGGGGTGACAAAGATGTCTTCTTTTCAGGTGTAGCGGACTAATTTCCTGTCAGCCTTCCCCCTTGTGTTTCCTTGGGACTTTCTTAATTGGGATTTTATTCAATTTTTTTTTCCCAAAAACAAGATATCAACTTGTGTTGGCGCAAAGCTCGCGGAAGTCACGGTGACCGGTCGGACAAAATCACTCGGACAGATCACAGAGTAAGCTCTCGGACGGACACAACGAAAACGATAGAGAAACAAGAGATAACACCGAGAGTTAATGTGGAAGTACCCTCCTTAAACTGAGGGAAAAACCACCAAAGAATAATACACT
>JAOVVI020003610.1:715-18827 GCA_028571085.2 Nepenthes alata | reverse complement strand
AAATTTCTCACTCCCAAGAGACCCAATCATCAAACATAACAAATTGTGGAGTTCCTTTCAAATACTTTGCATACCTTACATAATTCTTAAATACAGATACAGATAATCATTTTCTCATAAGTTTAAGTTTTCACATGTCTTTGATTATGTGCATAAATCAATATAAAGTTTGGAGCATTTAAGAAATTCTTTCCATAATGAGCCAAATATAACTTTAGAGCATTCAGACAATAAATACCTTCATAAAAGCATTTAACATAATTTTCAGAGTACACATGAAATAACATATATAACGTACAAGTGAATAAATACCAATATTCACATTCAACAATATTTTCGGAACACGTAAAATAACATATACGAAATATATGTGAATAAATACTAAATAATCAAAGTACCCACGTCTATGAAATTAGGGCTCCAAGTTTCTAAGGTCAAATCATATATAAATCTCAAATAAATCAGGTAAATACCAAGGGGCATGGGTTAGGGTTTCGTTGACCAAAATACCACATGGATCCTAGAAATCAGATATGAAATCAACATATATACATGCTCAATACATGGGTTTTACAAAATATAAACTTGGACAGATATCAGAATAAAAACATCCGAAGAGAATGGAATAAAAAGTGCAAAAACGGAAAGAAAAGTATATGAGTACACTTGCCTCAACCCAATCTACCACTTCTCTAACTGGGTCTAAGTCAGAATCGGACTCGAGAACCTTGATCTCTTCCTTCTCTCTCTTCCACTTCGTGCTCTCTCTCTTTCCTCTCACTCTGGTTGCCGGAAAGTGACGAAAGAGAAAATTTTCACACGTTTATATCTTAGGCTGGTGCTCGAGCACCAGCTCGACGTGCTTCAGGCATGCCGATCCTAGTTCTAGCACTTGCAGTTGGTGTTCGAGTGCCCGGTAGGCACGAAACCTATTGGAATGGGTGGCCACGGCGCCACCTCGAGTGCTCGGCGGGCATCCCCTGTCGTTTCCCATCCCACATTCGAAACCTAATTTTTTCACATGTATTAATCCTAATCTTAATTGTATTATCTTAATTAATCCTAATTATGATAATTTGGAAACCGGTACCTTACAGTTTCGTGCATATGTATGGAGGGCTTATGTATATGTTGGATTGATATGTGGATGTATTTTGAGTTTATTGATGATATTTCAATGAGTTTAGTTTTCGTTGCGTATGGATGATTCTATATGTGTCTACAATTATTATGGTTTGTATTCAGGTACCTACTAGCATCTCTTTGTGCCAATATTGTGTTCGAAGATACGACGTTGGAGCCACGAATATACTCTGGCGCTACATTTTTTTGGATATTGTACCCATTTTTAATAGATTTTTATTTTATGAGTGATATATATATATTTATATAGGTTAAATTTTGAGGATTGTATTTAGTTTTGATGGACATTGTGCAAGCGGGTCCTTGGTAGAATCGTCTGTGAGACCCTCTCTACGAGGCCCTCCATCTAGGCGCTATACTCTCTATCCATGAGGCCTACTCTTCTTCTAGGCATCTTGCTCTCCATCATTGGGGCTAAATCATTCTTCTATAAGCTGCCTCCTGGTTAGGTGCACCTCTAGGTTACCCCTCGGCTGGGCACATTTCTAAGATGACCCTTTGCAGGGTGCACCTCTAAGACGATGTGCGCATCTCAAAGTCACCTTGTTATCGGGCGCACCCAAACACCCAATCTCTCATTACATACATGAGTGCATTCTTTTACATCATTGTTTTTTTCTATTCGATGAGAAAGATTTCTAACTTGAGCATTAGAGGATAAATCGAGAGTAAGTCCAGCCAATCCTCTGACCTTTTGTTCGTTCATTGTGTTACGTAGGTTCCAACTCAGAAGGTACAGGTGTGAGATCCTGATCCCAAAACCTGATAATTATAGAGTGATTAAATTGATAATGATTATGATTAGTCTTAAAAATAAGGGATAAATGGATACTGAAACAAAATAAGAAAATGTGGCAAAGGGGGAAGAAAAAGGGGACCGGTGCTCGATGGCCACTCTAGCGTCCAAGAGGCGCCAAAATGTGAACAAGCCCACCCGTGGCCCTCCCTAGGCGAGGTGAGGGTGCTGTTTTGCGAGAACCAGTGCTCGCTTATAGCTCGACCGGCGATCGAGTGTCAGTCATGTGGCACGCATGTGGCCCTCATTTTCCTTCTTTAAAAAGAGGATTTTGAGGGAGAGAGGGGCACGGGGGCTCAGCAGTAGACAACAGAACGAGAAGGAAGAGGAAGGGAGAGGAGGAAAATGAAAGAAAGAGGGAAAAGTCCACCATTTCGATCCAATCCGGGTAAAAATAACAGTAGAGCAGGCTAAAGCAAGTGGACCCCGGATGTTACCATTTGTTTTTATTACTTTTATGTATCCCTAAAAATATATTTGTAATCTAAATTACTGTTTCTCTCTATTTAATGCATGCGAAGCACATTTTTGTAAATTAATCGGATAGATTTTAAGTTTATCTTTATGTATTACAATATAGGGCTTCAGTTTCATGACTATACATGCGTAGGATGTCTGATTATAGTTCGATAACTTTGTACGATATTCTAGGTAAAAATTTGGGAGTTGTATGTATAAGTTTCCTAAATTTTGAGTTGTAACTGTGATTCTGAAATATGATAAGGACTATGAAGTGATTTTAGTATGAAAAGTCCCATAAGAATATACTGTAAAACTTTTGAGATGCTCTGAAATTATCTGAAAACCCTAATTAAGGTTTAGTCTGAAAAGTTTCATAGGAATACACTATTAATCTTTTGGGGTATTCTGAAGTTATCTCAAGGATTACCGAATAAGGTTTAATAGGCCAACTAATATACAGTAAGTTAAGGGTTAAAGAATAAGAAGCAATGCATGAATCCTAAGATAGAAATGCTAATTGGAGGTTAGATGAAATTTATCTGACAAATTACACTTAAGGAATTAATCTGAAACTATATCGTTAAGTCATAGACAAGCTCTGAAATTGACTGAAGGTTTAATCGTGTTAATTGGAAAGGTTTTAGTGGTCAGGAGAATTGTGGCTAAGGAAATAAGGATAAGAATGACCTTCGTTAAGTAAATCAATAGGATTTCGATATAACTAGTCCATGATCTTGTCCTTAGGTTACTACATTAGAACTGCACTAAATAATAGCTAATTGAACTAAAGAAACCATCCTTCACTTGGGAAATAAAGTATGGAGGGTATGTAAGGAATTAAATTGAACACAGAAATCATCCTTCCCTCGGGATATAAAGTATGGAGGGGTATGTAAACAGAAATCAATCTTACCCTTGGGATATAAAGTATGGAGGGTGTGTAAAGATTAAAAGTAAACATAAATCAATCTTACCCTCGGGATATAAAGTATGGAGGGTTTGTAAATGATTAAACTAAATAAGAACCATCCTGCCCTTATGATGTAAAGTATAGAGGATAATAGATTTAAAAGAAAATTGATGAACTATGGATTCTGAACTGAGAACTATGTTAATATTTTAAAATATGAATTCTGAACTAAGAACTAGGTTAATATTCTGAAATATGGACTCTGAATTGATGATATATTGATTCTTAATAAAAAAATTAGGTTAAAGTTCTGATATATAGACTCTAAATCAAGAACTAGGTTAAAGTTCTGATATATGGACTCCGAACTGATAACTAGGTTAAGGTTCTAAAATATAGACTCTAAATCGAATTCTAAATCAGGAACTAAGGATCTGAAATCATAAGTTTTCTAGTATTCTGCACGCAATAGGTTTTCTAGTATTCTGCATCATATTTATTCTTCTGTTCTCTCGCCTGCATGCATGATTTTTCCGCACCCCTTTTAAGTCCTCTCTTCTGAAAGCATGTATATGTTCTATATATATGTAAAACTGTATATTTTCACTATTTTTGGTCTATTTGCTGAGCTATTCAGCTCACTCCTTGCTTTCTGTTCTCCCCTCCAGATAAGCAAAAGTCTAAAAAAGATCGAAGTCAGATCTAGCTAGAAGGGAAAGCTCGTAAATTTTGAGACCTTAAAGGCTTTAGTGGATCAAAGGATTTTGGATTCTTGTAGCTAGTATTTTGAAATGAACATTGTATATTACGATAATGTGAAAAATGTTACATCATGATGTATGTTCTGTTCTTACTTCCCCAAGTTGACTTATGGATTTAGTTGCTTCCGCGTTACTTTGATGTTTTGAATATGTAGAAGTCATAGATAGCATCTCCTTCTAAGTTTGAAATGTTGGATAAAATGTGTTGTTGAAGCCATGGATGATATGACAGTTTGTGATCCTGTGAATGTGTGTTGTAGGATAAGTAAGGTATTTGATTAGTTGTGTACTTGTAAAGGTCATTTAATACAGGTTGTGTTTTTGGTTTTCGTCTTGGTATAAAGGAGATTCTACCAAAATTTTTGCGGGATTTAAATGATTAAGTTATGTATGTGTTTGACGGAGGGTCCTATAAGGATTAGGATCTGTTCCATCACAACGGGGGCTAGGCCGGCTCTAGTTTGACCCGACAAGAAAGATCGATGAGCTCCCTAATCTATCAGATGACCTAAATCTTGGGATGCATCAGTACCTTTTGTCAACGATATGGCATTGACAAAATCTAAGCACCCTCACAAACTAAGCCCTCTCATCATTATCACCAACTTCATCCTACCAACATTCAACAAACCCCTTCTCATAGATATCATAGGCACCAATAAACATAAAATAGTCATAGGCACTCATGAAACAATACCCAATGATCTCGCAATCACCGGCAACAATCAACTATTATATGCTAAAAAAATAAAAGATCTGATCCTAAATTTGACTAATTTAAAGATAAAAGAATTTACGAATTATTCGAAGATGATGAATAATTATATAATAATTTAGTTAGCATATGACTAAGTAACCATGAAGAACCATGTTATTTCAATTATGAACAAAACATGAAGATAGTGATCAAATATATGAGACATAAGAAAATAAATCTAGTTACTTATCTCCTTCGTATTCAGAACAAGAATGGGAAGGCCAACTCCAGCATTTATATAATTGTAAAACTTAATACATAAACATGCTTCACTCAAAAGGTAAAATGGAGTTTCTCATTGATGTTATAAGTAAAATATTTGACCCTAAAATAAATCACCAATATTTTAAAAATTAAAAGATTTGTTATTCCAAAAACAAAAGTACAAAAATTCAAAACCTTCAAGCCTTTACAAGATATTTAAAAATTACCTCACTCAATCTTGGCTCAAACAAGTTATTTATTAGAGAACTACAACAAGAAATCAAATAACTTAAAATTAAAATAAAGGAATTAAAATACCAAATCCAAGAGGAAAATATCAAACAAGTACAATTTGATGCACACTTATACTTGAATCAACATATTATCCTACTCTTATCCCAAAATAAACAAAACGAAACCTCTTCTGCAAAGCAACCTAATCAACCAGATCTTATAGAAAAAGAATAACTCTAACTAATCATTAAAATTAATTTTAAAAAAATGTTATTGCTAAGTTATTTTAGTAATAAATAATGAGTACCATCTCAAACTACTTTCCCTGTTAAATACTAGTGCATGTTAAAACTATACCCAAGAAGGGTTATTCTCAACTAAATATTATTAAAAAAAATTACGAAAAAAATTGCATAGTGCTAATGGCAATAAACTAAACATCAATTGTAAATTAACCATTGCTACTATAAATAACTACGGTTACTGTTTTTGATCCACATTCGTCTTAGCTAAAGGCCTTTATCAAGAATTTATATTAGAAACACCATTCTTAACTCAAATCTATCCATACACTACTACCCATGAAGAAATATCAACTAATTTATTAGCACAAACTATATTATTTCCCTTTCTATATCCTATCAAACCTTGTAATATTTATATATTACAAACTACTTCTATTTCAAGCAAATTAATCCTATTCTAAAAAAATAAAATATACTCATTTATCAGAAGAAATTCAATTTTAAGAAATAGAATAACAATTACAGGACCCATTACCTCAAATCAAAATTCAAATTATACAAAAAAAATTTGAGCAAGAAGTATGTGTTAACCTCCCCAAAATTTTTTGGGATAGAAAACAATATCAAGTTAATCTAAAGACAAATCCCTACTAGAAAAAGTTAGTAATCTTCTGTAAGTAGGAAATCCAAGATCTAATTAATTAGACCTCCATATCTCCTTAAAACTGTTCAACATTTTATGTTATGAAGCAGGTTGTGCTTGAACGAGGAGTCCCATAGTTAGTTATCTATTACAAACCTCTCAGGAAAATTTGACAAAAGATTTGTTATCTTATTCCAAGTAAACACGATTTAATTAACCGATAATATAATATAATACTTTTTCATAATGTCGAAGTATAAGAATCAAATATTCAATTCATATACGGCCACTATCATTATTTATATTGATAATATTTTAATTTTTTTCTCAATCAATAGATCAGTACTTTAAACATTAAATAAAATTATTTCAAACAAAAAAAAAATTGTTTCTTGGATTTTATATTTATCAACACGCCATTGTTCCCATTCAATGAGCAATCAAGCACTCCAACTGATGAGTTGAATAGTACAGTAAGCCGGTCTAGTCCTACGCCCAACCGTTCATGCACAAAGAAGAGCGAAGGCCCAACGAGCAGTGATTAAAGTTCCAATAAGGGGACTGATCCAGTCCAACCCAGACACAACTACTGTGACCAAAACAGTGAGCAATGTGCCAAGGGGATAAATATCAATGGCCCAATCGGCAACACAGACAAACGAACCAATCAAGAGCCTCCCGGCAAAGCGACCAACTGAGCAGATAGAGCATACACATGCAGCAATTGGAGCATGCGTATGCAAGGGCCGCCTATAGTTGTCGCCGCAGCAGTCTGACGAACGAAACAAGAGGACACTCGTGGCCACCTCTGTGACGAAACGGGTCATAATCCTCTAATGACCTCCGTCAATAATCGTACTTAACCAAAAATATCTTATACACCCATATTTATAAAATATATTAATTTCTGCAGAAAATTGGGTAGAGTCTCTCCTAAATTTGGTCAAAATTTATACATATAACCTGAATAATAAACACTATACAAAACATATAAATAGATAGATCTTAAAAATTTAATCACAACACATACACAAGATCAAATCAAATGACATTTCATCCATAACTCCAACACAATAATCTCAAACTACTATATTGGATCTAATAAGAGATGTTATCTAGAAACCTATACAAATCTAAAATTAAACCTGTGGAAGCATAATTATAACCATAAACAACCGACGAAAGCATAACAATAACCCATAATAATATACAACGTGCCATGCCATATTAATACACAGCATTTATCTTGTATTAGTTATTTATATTCACATTACATCATCACATCAAAAATTTTAAGTCTTCGAGTTCCAGCAATCTTCATTTAGCTAATTCCTATCTTTACTCTTTCTCATTTGGTATTAGCTTATCGGTTTCATTTGAAAGTGGTAGACAAAAATAGCAATGGGTGAGCCAATTACTCAGTAATGTACTATAATAACAAGGATATGCAAATTTTCATATAATATATATATATATATATAAAGAGGGACATCGAAGGAATTAGGAATCAAATATGCATATGGATAATGCAAGAGCATGAAATGATGCATAAACATGAACTTGTGAACAAAATCTTATCGTTGTTTATTTTATCTTTTTTTTTCAGTTATTTCTTCCACTTATCTTAGTTAGAAACTATGTTAAAAATCATGAAATAGTTTAAAACTTACTTATCCTTTAAGATAATTTTATTATCTTGAGGAACCAGGACTAGTAGGTCCTACCAGCTAAGGGAGCGAATAATTGAGGATAAATTGTATCCATTGCATACAATCAAAGGCCTTGATTCTTAGTTCTTCCTTATTTACACCCCGAAGACAGGATGATCGTGGGTTTCTCCTTATTTACATCTTGAGGATATGATGATTATAAATTCTTAATTCTTGTCCTCCATAGTCACGCCCTGAGAAAGGCGGACCACATATCACTCTGTGGACGAAGTTATCTTCGATTACCACTATAACATTATAATGCATGCCAGAGAACTTTAACTGCTGAATAACAATCATTGGTCTAATTTTTTATTGATTTTAACTTATATTAGGAAATCCTGATTCTTGTTTCTTAGCTTTAGTTCATCATTCTTAAAGGCTACTTCAATTTCACATAACTAAATTCTTAGATAGCATTGGAGTTCTCAGTGATTTTAAGTAGCATAACTTTTAACAAAATTTCGGATAAAATTCTTCGGTAAACTTGAATAATTCATCAAATAATATTTTTACCCCATAAGTCAAAATTTACAAAAATCATGCATTCATTTTCGAGCTCATGCTTGAAAGAAATGCTCAGAATAAAATTCGGATATGAAACGCGAGCTAAATAACAAAATCGAACCCATAAATCATAATATTCATAATTAAACATGCAATTTATTCATAAAATCATGAGAGAATTAAAAAACATGCGGTATTACATGATAAATTTTATAGGCAAGGATATTATAGCAATAATACCCAAAAGAAGATAACAAAAAGCAACAATAAGGAAAGACAGAGTTTATGGTACACTTGCCTCAACCTGATTTATTATTTTTCTTACTCTGATCGGATTGAAAATCGCTTGGAATCCTTTCTCTTCATCTTTTTTCTTCTCTTGCTTCTACTCGTCGATCCCTACTTCCCCTTTAAAAATCACAAAATAGTAAGTCGGTGGGCAAAATATCTGACTAGCGCTCGAGTGCTAGTCAGGCGAGCCTCGGGCGCACCATCACTGGAAATCGTGCCCGAGCACACAGCGAGCGTGCTTCGGGTGTAAGCGCCACTGGAATTGGCGCCACTAGCTTCGCTCGAGCCTGCAGCGAGCACGACACCCATTTTCCTTTAACAATGATCAAATCTCCATTTTCTCAAATCCATTTATACTAAACTTAATTATACTAACTTAATTACTAGAATTTACTATGTCTTAGAAACCCGTACCTTACAATTCTCCCCTACTAATAAAATTTCGTCTTTGAAATTTAACAAACCTCAAACTCTCAACAATAGGGGATAATCCCTTCAGATTTCTTTCTTATGTTCCTAAGACACATCCTTGATGAGAAGATCTTTCCCAAAGAACCTTAACCATTTGAATTGTCCTGATTCTTAATACCTAATATCTCTTATCTGATTCGAGATAAGATCTTACCATAAGACAAATTTATAGTCTCACACAACAGTTAAACCCAATCACAAGCCTACTTCCTCAATCATCGGTACATGAAAAATATCATAATAATACACCCAATTTTAAAGATAAGCCCATTTATTGACTACCTCTCTGATTTAATATAAAATCTCAGACGGACAAACAGACTCTTACTTCTATTCATCCTAAGCCTCAAGGATGGTCATTCACTTGGAACCTCAATCCCATTCTAAAACTTCCGAGCCAAGGGCCCACATGCTTCTACTGCGTTACTCTAATTAACCGTTTATTAGGACACTAAGAATCATTTTACAATTCATATTTATTGATTCCTATTATACACCTAAATTATTTAACAGGTAGAAACCTAAGAAAAATCCCAATGATGCTGATACAACTAAAGCAAATCCCAAAAGTTTTAGATTACAATTAACCTAGGAAACGCAATTGAAACAATCACTCAATAGCCTTGAACTCAAATACTTACCAAACTTATTATTTCGTTGGCATACCAACGAGCCAACTTATACATTCCGGTCATATCACCCAAATTCATGATAAATGGGTTGCCCTCACTAGCCAAATCCACAATTACCTAAACAATACTCATAACTCTTGCTGCTCTATCATCCTCGAAATCGAAATGGTGAGGGCTTCTCATGTCATAATTCCATGATCTCATTACAAACTCCAATCACGAGTGGAGTAACTCTGATTGTGGACCTCTCACCCACTTAGTCGAAGGGCATCCACCCACATGTGATGCAAGAAAATTGTAATTTCTAGATCTTTCTCAAAAGAATCACATTCTATTATAATTTATTAGAACCTTCCGGATCAACCCAACGACATGGTTGACAATAGGTTCCTTGAGAACTATCTTCATGTGTCTCATTCCGACGGATGCTGGTTACTTCCTAGTCAAACGTCCCATGGATGCTACAGTCCTCGAGGAACACTTAACAAACATCCTAATTGATTCTCCTAGACCCAAGAGAAACGCACACTTCTACGACATCAATCAATCCCTCCCAAAGGAGCCATCGCTCAAATCTCTACGGAACCACATTCATACTCTTGAAAGAACTACATGCCCAACATAACTTTTCCCATAACCAAACTCATATTCTCCCTTGATTGGGTACATGACTGATTGCCTTCTTAATCCATGATACTGTCCTCAAATAGAGTTCACACTCCCTATGCTTCTAAGAAATCATCAATGAGGTCATCACAAAATTGACCTAAATATGATCGGGAGATCCAATCCATAAAATTCACAATAATGCCAACGAATCGACAAAACCTAAATAACATTATCAAAACTCATAATGGATATATCTTAATTCTAAAAGCTACCATAGACAATTCTCAATTAACCACAACTGACAGCACTACAGATACAGATCATCATTAGGAAATATCAAGTCCTTGCAATAGATCAAATGAACCACCTATTCATTCCCCAATGATGGCTTATCAAACTATTCATTTCCCATCAACTAAGTTTTAATCATCCACATGCAACATTTATCCGTCATCTTACCTACCCCAAAAGTCCTAGAGTAATTCGTAATGGGCATTAAACAAATACTTCCTCGATTCTACACAAAATCATCAAATCTCAGAGTTAATCCCGACACAACATCGAATTACTAATTAATAGAAAAATTAGTCGAACCCTCTCCTTTAAGAAACATCCTCAAATATCATATCAAGATTTGGCACCACAACTATGGTCAAATTAGTTTAACCAATTATATCTATAGACCTAAGAAAGTGTTGCAGGCCTCAATCCCAGGCACTAAACTACTTTACTATTCGACGCATGGAATATGGGCAATCCCTAATCACACGGTCGAACTATCCACAATCGAGCATGCTTCCAAAAATCCCATCAAAATAAAATATTCATCCATAGAGTATCCACAATATATCTTATGATATCTCTTTATTCTCAAGACCCATGACTCTTTTCAAATCAACTACCCAAGGTAGACTTCACCTTCTATCTTATATGGGGCAACATCACCTTTTCTCCGTCCAAACATTAGATCACCACAAACATCATCTCAATCCTCAAGATCCATATCTCAACCTCTATAGGATCCGATCTACCCAAACGTTTAGGCACTTAATCATTACTAAATCGATTATAAATCGATATCCTTGTATTCGTTACACCAGAATTGACTCTAAATTATACTAATCTCAAGCAATTGATTCAACCTTATTCATCATGCTTGAATATCATATTCAAGCATTCCTTCTTAGCAAATTATTAGCTTCAGGACCTCAACCCAGAGTCGATCAAACTTAAACTTCGAACTAAAATCGACTACTTAGACCTCAAATCGATGTTGATATACTCAAACACTAGCACGGCATTGATCAAATTCAAACCTTAAGGCGCCTCCAAACAACTTCTTTCTCTCGACTTCATGGTTGACCATCACCACGAGTAGACCCTAGTCAAGGAGCCAACGTTAACATTCTTTCTGAAATAAAAACACACGGGTTAGGTCACTATGAGTACACTAATTGAAACGCATAAGCTAGACAACAAAACTTATTCACTATTCAACTTAGTTCTTGTCTAAGTTAGTTATTCAGGATAACTAGAACTATTCGGTCTAACTTAATTGTCCTATGACTATATTTACTTATTCAATCTACCTTAATCTAACCTAAACTTTTGCATAAAATTTAAATCAAACCTATGGTATCTCTTTTTCTCTAATACCACATGTGACGGAACAGGTCATAATCTTTCTATAACCTTCGTCAATAATCATAATTAACCAAAAATATCTAATACACCTTTATTTATAAATATATTAATTTCTATAAAAAATTGGATAGAATTTTTCCTAAATTTGGTCAAAATCCATACATATAATCCGAATAAAAAACCTTGTACGAGACATATAAACAGATAGATCTCAAAAAATTACTCACAATACATACACAGGATCAAATCAAATGCAAAATCAAACCTGTGGAAGCATAATTATAACCATAAACAACCAACGGAAGTATAGCAATAACCCATAATAATATACAACATGCAATGCTATATTGATACACTATTTATCTTGTATTAGTTATTTACATTCACATTAAATCAACACATGTAAAATTTTAAGTCTCCGAGGTCCAGCAATCTTCTTTTAGCTAATCCCCATCTTTACTCTTTCTCATCAGGCATCAGCTCATTAGTTTCATCTAGAAGGGATAGATAAAAACAGCAAGGGGTGAGCCAATTGCTTAGTAATGTACTGTAATAACAATGATATGTAAATTTTTATATAAAACACACATACATATATAAAGAGGGACATCGAAGGAATAAGAAGCCAAATATGCATATGGATAATGTAAGAGTATAAAACGATGCAAAAACATGAATTTATGGACAAAATTTTGCCTTTGTTTATTTTATCTTTTTCTTCATTTATTTCTTCAACTTATTTTAGTCAGAAAACATACTGAAAATTATATAATAGTTCAAAACTTACTCTTCCTTTAAGAAAATTTTATTATCTTAAGGGACCAGAGCTAGTAGGCTCTATCAATTAATTGAGTAAATAATCGATGATAGATTGTATTCACTCTACACAATCAAAGGTATTGGTTCTTAGTTCTTCCTTATTTACATCCCAAAGATAGGATGATCAAGGAATCCTCTTTATTTACATCTTGAGAATAGGATGATCATAAATTTTTAGTTCTTGTCCTCCATAATAATGTCCCGAGGAAGGCAGACCACATATCACTTTGTGGACGGAGTTATCCTCGATTATTACTATAACATGTTAAGGCACACTAGAGAACATTACCCGCTAAATAACAATCATTGGCCTGATTTTATACTGATTTTAACTTAACTTAGGGAATCCTAATTCTTATTTCTTATCCTTAGTTTATCATTTTTTAAAGGCCACTTCAAATTCACATAACTAAATTTTCAGATAACCTTGAAGTTCTCAGTAATTTTAAACAGCATTTCTTTTAACAAAATTTCAGATAAAATTATTCGATAAGCTTGAGTAATTCATCAAATAATATTTTTACCCCATAACCCAAAATTTACAAAAATCATACCTTCATTTTCGAGCTCATGCTTGAGAGAAATGCTCTGAACAAAATTAAAACAAGAAACACGAGCTAAATAACAAATTTAAACCCATAAATCATAATATTCATACTTAAATATACAATTTATTCAGAAAATCATGAGAGAATTAACAAACATGCGATATTACATGATAAATTTTAGAGGCAAGGTTATTAGAGTAATAATACCCAAAAGGAGATAACAAAAAGCAATAACAATGAAAGGCAGAGCTTAGGATACACTTGTCTCAACCTAATTTACTATTTTTCTTACTCTAATTGGATTGAAAATTGCTTGGAATCCCTTTGCTTCCTCCTTTTTCCTCTGCTACTTCTGCTCGTCAAGCCTTGCTTCCCCTCCTTCCCCTTTAAAAATCACGAAACAATTAGTTGGTGGGCAAAATATCTGACCAGTGTTAGAGTGCCGATCAAGAGAGCCTCGGGCACACCATCACTTGAAATCACGTTCGAGCGCATGGCGAGTGTGCTTTGGGCGTGATCGCCACTGGAATTGGCGCCACCAGCTTCGCTTAAGCCTGCAGGGAGCACGACACCTATTTTCCTTCGATCATAATCCGATCTTCATTTTCTCAAATCTACTTATCCTAAACTCAATTATATTAATTTAATTAATATAATTTTCCTTGTATTAGAAACTTGTATCTTACAACCTCACTATCGCAAGGCGACAACTAACAATAGCAACTCCAGTCAATGCCCCAACAACCGAAAAGTCCCGACAGGACACCTGTCACAAGTCTTGGTGCCAAATACTTCTCCATGAAGCGTTATAAATGCTCCTCACCTTCACAAAGGAGGGGGACCTTTCTTCCAAGAAGGAGGAGGGGGTAACCAAGTTCTCGAACACAGCTTTCTCTCTTCACTTGAGTTGAGTGCCTTCCTACCTTTCTCTCCTAATGAACCACTCACCAAGTGCATTCTTAATGAGCCACTCCGATCGAGTGCACCCATAGTGAGCCACTCACTAAGCACGTGCTTAGTGAACCACTCCAATTGAGTGCACCCCTAGTGAGCCACTCACCAAGTGCGTCCTTAGTGAGCCACTCCAAATTAGTGTACCATTAGTGAGCCACTCCAATCGAGTGCCTTCTCCCATCTCTTTAATCCGCTCCCCGCCAAGCACCTTCTAGTGAGCCACTCATTGAGTGCCATACATCGAAGCCCTCCGCCTCTCTAAGCTGCTCCCCATCAAGCACATTTTGGAGCCTAGTCCTCATCTCACATCCCCTACAAAAATACAACTCTACATTCTTACATGGTCCTAGGGATCTTGAATCGTCTCCCTCACTAAGACTCCTCCGACTAGCTGTCCTTTTCTTGAAAAATTCTTCTCCCTCACTAAGACTCCTCCGACTAGCTGTCCTTTTCTTGAAAAATTCTCCCTTCTCAATTTCTTTCTCATAAATAATGGCCATATCTAACACTTTCCCGTAAGTATGCAGCTTTAATGTTGACAGGTGTTTCCTAATATCATCCATTAGACCTTGAGAAAACCTTCTCGCTTTTCTTTCTTCGTCCTCCACCATATACGGAGTATAACTAGATAGCTCCGTAAACTTGGCATCGTACTTGACTACCGTATGATTGCCCTATCTCAAATGTAAAAATGCATATTCTTTTTGCCCACAAAGGCTGGCAAGAAAGTATTTTTTCATAAAAGCTGCCTCAAATATGGCCTAAGTAATTTCATTTTCTGGCACCCCAAATACTCTTTTCTGCATTTTTCACCATTGATGGACCTCTCCTTCCAACTTATGAGTGGCAAGGAGAACTCTATCATCGACGGGACATTTAATCACCATGAACACCTTCTTTAGCCGTTGGATCCATGTATCTGCTTTAATTAGATCCGATTCTCCCAAGAATTCAGAGACTCACTCACTAATGAAGCAATCATACAATATTGTTCCCTAATTGACAGAAACTGGGATCGAAATTGGAGCCAATTTTATTGTCCCATGGCTTCTATAACATTGGTCAACCTTTCTAACAGATTCAGGTACTTCTCCTCCCGGTCCTGAGAATCACTAGTACTAGCAATCCGTTTTCCTCTACTAGCCATTCTTCAACTAGTGCTTTGACTTCTGAAATAAAAGTAATTTTTTCAAATCAAAATTTAGGCCCTAGTATTACTAGGACACGACATTCTCTAGACACCACGTTCTGGTCCTATTTAGTACTAGCCTACTTTTTCGGACTAGAATGGCAAAGTCTAACCGGTCTATCTTAATTGTCCTACGCCTTCATCCATTGATTTGGTCAATCTTAACCTATCCTAAGCTTCCGTAAAAATTCAGATCAAACTTAAGGTATCTCAATTTTCTGATACCATTTGTGACAGAATGGGTCACAGAATCAATGGCCAAACTTCTTAAGTTGGCCCCCAAGTTGGCCGGCCAAGGTTCTTGGTCAACCTAATCTTGATTATATGACCTTAATTACTATATTTAAAAATTGGGACATTACAAAGATTGAGGTCCCCGGTGAATGAGCATTCTCGAGTCTTAGAATGAATCAAAGTAAAAGTTTATTAGTCGATTGAAGTTTTGTGTTAGGCTCATTTAAAGTTTTGACTTGCCTTCAAATTTGATGGATTTTCATAACTTCTCCCACGTACTGATGATTGAAGAAGTAAGTATGTAATTGGGTTAAGTTGTTATGGGAGATTAGGGATTTGTCTTATGATAAGTTTTCAATCTCGATTTTTTATATGAAAGTATTAGATGTTAAGGATCTGAATAATTCAAATGGATAAGGTTCTCTAGGGTAAATCTACAATCAAGGATATGTTTTGGAGGCACTACAAAGAGTCTAGAAAGATTACCCCCTCCTATTGTCAGAATTTGAGGTTCGTTAAATTTTGAGGACGAAATTTCTTTAAGTGGGAGAGAATTGTAAGATGCTTGTTCCCACGATGTGGTAAATATAAGTGGTGAGGTTTTGAAGTTTAAAATATAGTGATTGGGAGGTAATTAAGTTAAAATAGGTTAATTGATGTCAAAGGGTACGGGAGGAATCGGTTTGAAAAGCCTAAAGTTTCGGAATTGACAAAATCGAGAACTGAAGTTATAAACCGTAAAATATTAATCCGTAAATAAGATTTTGAGTTTTAAATCATGATAATCATAGATTATTGATAATATATAATTAAAATTAGGGTCCAAGAATGTAAAATAATGAGTTAGAAGGGTCAAAACGGGTCCCAAACGGTAAAAAATAAAGAACAAAGTAGGCTTATTACAGGCTTGACGTGGGCCTAACCCGCACCCAACTAGGGCCCAGGCCCCACCCAGGCGTGAAAAATAGAACCCGGGGACCGATGAGTGCCCGAGGTGCAAAAATCAGAATGGCACGCTCGATGCTCGCCCGATGAGCCCTCGAGCGCTGCCCTTTGGGTATCTTGGTGCTCGATGAGGGCTGAGCGCGGCTCGAACGCCATTCACGGTATTTAAAATGTGCGAGGGTTTTCCTCCTTATTTTTTAGCCCTTTTTGATTTTTAGAGAGAGATAGAGGATGAAGACTAGAGAGAGAAGGAGATCGAGGCACATGAGTCTAAATCTGTCCAAGAGCCAGTTAGAAAGGTGATGGATCGGCTCGAGGTAAGTGCACTCATTGCATCCTTTTTCGTTTTCTTGTACTTTTATTCCATTTTTTTAGATATCCTCATTTCGATATCCGGTTAGATTTATATTTTATAGTTTCCAAGACTCAAGCATGCATATATCTGAATCCCATTGCCCAAATCCGTGATTTTGATCGGTTCGAACAAGGAAACCCTAACCCCACATCCAGATGATTTTTACCCACAAATTTTGGGGCTTTTGCTTAATTTAGGTCTTGAATATGATTACTATTGTCATAGATATGCTAAGCTATTTCGGAGTCCAAATTTATAGTTTTATACGATTTTTTGATACATCGAACCCTAACTCACGCTCGAATGGTAAATTCTCATTTAATTTGATTCCCGTGCATGATTTAGCTTTAATTGTAATTAACTCATGTCTTGAATGTAAGCAAGTACAAATTTGGCATATGATTTCCAAGTTCTGAACTGTTTGGAGCTTCCGAAAACCTAAATATGATCATGGTTACCATTCATCCAAAATTTATGAGTATTTTTACATATTTTGCTTTGTTTAATTGCCCTTCAATTTATGTGTAGTTGCCTATGCTTAATTGTGCATCCCAAAAAATATTACCGTTAAAAAATTTTGAAGAGAATCGTTATTCGAAACCCTAAAGTTGAATTGCTTCTCGATGGTAAAAATTCTCAATCTTCTCGATATTTATGATATTCATACATAAAGTTAAGTAATGAAAAGACTTAACTCCGAAAGTAATATAAAAATATAAATTTCACACTTTGGGTATATGATGGATTTCTTCTCCTAAATGGAGATATTTACAAAAAAGGTTTGATGGATCTTTCCTCAAAAGAATAAGAAATATTAAAACTAGGACTGCATGTTATGAAGGGTAACATCCTCAAGCATGTCACTAGTATGACGGCGGAGATTCAAGGATTTATCCTAACTGCTTATTGTAGTGGGTGATACTCCTGACATGCCTTAGGACGTTACAGTGGTAATCGAGGATAACTCTGTCCATAAAGTGATATGTGAACCGCCCTTCCTCGGGACGTTAATTTTGGTGGATAGAAATTTTGGATAATCCTGCCCTTGGG
>JAOVVI020003609.1:0-18827 GCA_028571085.2 Nepenthes alata | reverse complement strand
TTGTCTTTCTTGTTAAAGTTTCATGCTTGTGTGCTTGACGTTGCCTATAACCTGATTTATTGTGATTCAAACAAGCTCCTAAAACTAACACACCTTTCAGCTTAGCGAAGCAGTAAATGCTCGTAGGTAAGACCGAAATAGATCTACTGAGATTATTTAATTGGAATTCCAATTATTTGAACCAATAACAATCCAACTGACGTCGTTGTTCAATCTCAAAGATGTACTGCGCAACCCTCTCTTTTTTGTCCGACTCTCACTCAGTCGCGCCCGATCACACGTGGTTAAGATTCAGATTACACAAAAGTCTACAAACGAAATTGCTTATAGTTTGTAATCTGTACACAGACGGAAAAAATCTAAGTTCGTGATTTTGGGGCAAGCAGTGAATTTATAGAGATTAAGAGGCAAAGAAGAGAGAAACGTACATTTGTTGCTGAACCGTTCCGAGACGGCGCGGCAGAAGTGAGAAGAGAGTAAAGGATGCGTAATGCCGTTGATCGCTGCACGAAGTATCACCGGAGCAGCTACTTCTCTGTTGAATGCCGGCGGGGAAGACAACGTCAACTGTCGATAAAAATTTGATAAGTTTTATTGTGTATTAATAAAATAATTAACAAAGATTGGGAAATTTAAGTTACAAATTGAGAAATGATTAATTTTTATTTTATTTTATTGCTTTTGTTGGGGCAAAATTGTTAAAAAGTTATTTTTTTATTTGAAATAAATTTATTTTTTTATTTAAATTTAAGTTAATTATCTGTGCTCATTAAACTGAATTAGTTTTGTTATTACCAATTGGTAATCATTTTAAAAAACTTGGCATAATTTGACGTCATTTTAACTCATAAAATGTCAAAATTTATCAATATAATAAATTATTAGGAATTAGGCGTATTAATTATTATTTTTTTTGTGTCAATTATACTTTGAGATATGCTAATTTAAAAAAATAATTAATTGTTAAAATTGACAAAATTTTATAATTTATATAATAAATGATATGAATTAAATGAAAATCAAAAAATAAATATAAAAAATTATTTTTGCTTATTCTGAAGCTGAATATCTCCATTGTGAAAGGTTCTATTTTCTATATTATTAATTATTTTTTAAATAAATAATAGTTGACTAATTTGATAACGATACGTCAGTCTCTTGATATTTATCCCTCATAATTATCTTATTTAATATCACTGCAATTGAAATTAAAGAAATCTCTCGTCTTTACGGCTTCAGTTACAGACTCATCCGAATCTTCCTCTCTTCTGTGAAAGTTTCGTCTCTTTCGTGTACACGCTCAGCGCAGAGGAGCAATGGCTAACCAAGGGACAAAACCAGATATATTTGAGCTCAACAATGGAAGAATGCAAGTCAAGATCACTAATTATGGTTGCACTATCACTTCCTTGTCCGTCCCTGACAAGGATGGTACCTATTATCTTTCTTCCCTCACTGTTTCTTTTAGGGCGCAGGGTGGGGGAGGGGAGGGGGCTTATTTCTGAATGTGAAATTTTTGAACGAAAGAAGAGGATCATTGAACATTTAACAATTGGTTATGTTTCCTTCAAAATGTTCGAGATTGAAATAGGGCACGAACGATTGTATTTCATCTACTTTTTTTTTCTGTTCTGAAAATCAACCTGTCATTTGACGATGTGTGATTTGAATTGGAAGGAAAACTTGCGGATGTTGTGCTTGGATTTGATACCGTGGAACCTTACCTGGTAATCTCTGTCTTGTAATTCGATGCATTGTCGTCAACTATTTCTTTTATCGAATCCAACCGCCTATGTTTTTCACTTTTTTTTTTTTTTTTTGGGATTTCTCTGATTCCCATCCCAAAAAGGGGAAAAAGATCAGATTAATTGCTTATTGCTGAATTCATGACTTATGACTTGTTTGTTCTTATTAATTCGTACATTGTTCTATGTGGTTGAGGAAATTGTCGTGATTTGGTTATTTCCAAAAGAAATTTAGGTAAGCACCTTCCAGATTACATGCAGACCTGAGTTGCTATTTTGATTCCAATATAGTTACTATTCCTTCAAAGTATTGAATCTGAGCGTGTTGATTTTGAGCCGGCGTTCTCTTCATAAAAGACTGAACGAAACCTTTGTGATAACTATTTTATTAGGAACTTGATACTTAAAGTACTTATTTTTGTAGGGTAATCAAGTATTCTTCTTCTTTCCTCCTCTTCTTCTTCTTTTTTACTTGTGTTTGATTGATTTTTGGTCGTTTATCAGCAAGGGGCTGCACCTTTCTTCGGCTGCATTGTTGGTCGTGTTGCAAACAGAATCAAAGATGGGAAGTTTAACCTCAATGGAGTTGAATTCTCTTTGCCCATCAACAAGCCTCCTAATAGTCTCCACGGTATGGTGTTCTGTTTTTTCTGGTACATTCAACACATGATTTAGATTGTTCCATTACTTAAATCTTGATTTTGCTGCTATTTGAAGTTGTATTGATTCATTACTTGTGTGGATTGAAAGATGTAAGCCTTTTCTTTCCTGGTTCTGAGATTCATAACATTTTTCAAACATGGAATTCTTTGAAGCATATTCTTGTGGTGGATGATTCCATGCAAATTAGATATTATGAACATACGTGATTAATATATTGTGCATTCAAACTAGGCACCCAGATGCCATCGTTCATGAAGTGAAATCTGCTCTAGTTGCTCTGAGAGTTCCAGCCTGTCTTGATTGTTTTTGTCCAGTTTCCATTCATGAGCTGACCAAAAAAGGGACACCACAATTCATAAAGCTCCTACTATACACGTAATTCCAGGAAAAGGCCGTACAATTATTTGGTTTATTGCGTGCGATTTTATCTGACATTTTGTAAAAGTCTGTTTGTATGAATTGAACCCGTCATCATCAAGCCACAAGGTGACAACTATAATGTTGTACCGAGACTCCCCTTTAACGGTGAAGTGAGCAAGAAAGGGAATAAGCTACTGTGATCATGGAAATCATAATTCAGGAATTTCACATTCCATTTGCATTTTGTCATTTACCATCGTTCAAATAACTTGAGAGGAAGGTAGGGGCGATGCTTTTCTCTTTTTTTTTTGTTTTTTAATGATTTAAAGTCCTCATGCTCTGTTAGGATCAAATATAGTCCTTTTATCAGGTAAGGTAGCAGAAATGGTGACTTTTATGAGTAGATCTTAATCACTTTCTTAATCAAATCTTTAGCAACTAAAAAGTCAAACGTTTTTTTGGTTTAATTTTTGATGAGGTAAAACTGCTGGTAGGAAAACTATGTAAAGGTAAAACTGTTGATAGGGAAGCCATAGAAATCTATTTAATACATTTTGTTTGATTTGCATGACGTGAAATTGTGGAAATCCAGTTTTCTTGTATGTTGGACTCAAAATTTATTAGAGATTTCCACATGTTTCCACAGTTCTTCCCAGGGTTTTAGATGGAAAGCTTTGGAATCCCATTAGAATAAAATATAAATATAAATATATACAGCTTTGTTATAGCTTTTTACTAAGTTGATTTCCATAGTTTTCCTCTCGGCTAACCGGATATAATATACTTTTAAAATCACTTAGTTTTATACAAGTGTACTTAGTTGTATGTATTTAGGAGGAGCATACCAGACGTAGTATAAGTGCCCATTTGCTCTTGGTTCCTTTAGGTGGGCACAAAGGATTTGATAAGCAGGTCTGGGAGGTCACTGAGCACAGAGATGGCGAGACCCCCTCTATCACCTTCAAATATCATAGTCGAGATGGGGAGGAAGGTTACCCTGGGGATCTCTCTGTGACTGCAACATACACTCTCGCCTCAAGCACGACACTGAGGCTTGACATGGAAGCTGTGCCTCAGAATAAGGCCACTCCAGTCAGTCTAGCTCAGCACACCTACTGGAACTTAGCTGGCCACAACTCTGGCACCGTGCTCGACCATCTCATTCAAATAAGGGCAAATCACTACACCCCAGTAGACCAAAACACCATTCCGACAGGTGAACTCGCACCGGTTAAAGGCACGCCTTTTGATTTCACCAAGGAGAAGAGGATTGGCCTCGATGTTAATGAGGTTGGCTTAGGGTATGATCACAACTATGTGCTCGACTGTGGTGAAGAGAAGCTGGGTTTGAAACATGCTGCAAGACTTAGAAACCCATCAAGCAGAAGGGTTCTCAACTTGTGGTCGAATGCCCCCGGCATGCAATTCTACACTGGAAACTATGTGAATGGAGTCATGGGAAAAGGCGGGGCCATCTACGGAAAGCACTCAGGGCTGTGCCTCGAGACACAAGGGTTTCCGAATGCTATCAACCAGCCGAACTTCCCCTCTGTTGTAGTTCAACCAGGCGAGAAGTATCTGCATACTATGCTGTTTGAGTTTTCTGTTGAGTAATGTTGATGGTTTTGTTGTTGAGTGAGTAGATGTGTCCACAAGAGCTGGTTTTGGGTTCTTCGGGTAATTGTCTTTTGACACTTTCTTGATGTTTAAACTATATAATGCACCACCTTAATAACATGCGATTTGATCGGTAATTCTTCTTGGGTATTTTGACCATTGAAAAACTAACCATATTTTGATATGTCAAGTCTGTTAAATCTAGCGATATATTAGATCATATTTTGGTTTTAGGATGGAGAAATTATGGTGTATTCTTGAATTTTCCTTTCATGGCTAAGTGATTGTAAAATAAAATTAGGAAAGAACATTATATATACCATTTAAAAATAAGATAAATATAAATATTAAATTATTTGTTCATGTAGGGAATTTTCGTTCTATCTGAGAATAAAATTACTCATTGAAATAGTTGTCGGTTAATAGGCATATACTAGAATATTTATATTTAGGTACCAGTTTTCATTTTGATGTTCATAATTCTGGGTATTTTACACTTGTAATAGCAACTATTATTATGTTCATTAGAGAAAAAAATCAAATAAGATCACAACTATTCAATTAGAAATAAAGATAGAATGAGAAGCCCCATTGGTAGGTGATTTTGTGGCTCCCGTGATCTTATGTTTAGTGGATATTTTTCAATCATATTTAAACTTAACTTCAGATAATATAACATTTAATAATTTATCTATTTACATATGATTATGTTCATATAAATATATAAATAAAATATGCCATTATTAAAATATTTTTAATAGAGTTTAAAAAACATCCCTGATACTAGTTGTAAGCTTTTGAAGCCGATAGAAAATTCTTTACAGCTTACGGAAGAAGGTAAAGTAAATATATTTCTGCACACAAAAACCACCTCCTCGATGAAGTTAAACTTCAAGAGAGTGCTTAGTAATTTTCCCCAACATCATAGATATAGAAATGCTCCCCACATGTAATGAGATGTCCTTGCAAGAAAATCGATTTCTTAATGCTTCAAATGCCATTCTTTTCATCAAAGATTGGGGCCATGAATAAAATAGCTTATCCAATAAAATATAATGAAATTATATCAGATTGTAACATTTAATTATTTCAATAGATTATAAAATATGTGACACATAATGGGAGAAATTCTTACATTTTTGACAGCATGACCTCCTAAATAATCAATGAATCTTACCTCGTCCTGATTAGTTCGAGCGGCAGAGTTTCCATTGCCAGCTGCAGAACAAAAGCACAGAGAAAAAGACAATCAGATGCAGAAGATGGCTCTGGCTTTTAAGGAACATAGCTGAAATTTGACGCTTACCCAGAGTCTTGGCGTTCTGGGATCCGATTTGGGATGCAGTTTCTGCAGTTCTGAATGAAAGCTAACAACAATGGTGACCTTGAACTCGATTGAAAATGGACTGCAAGCAGAGACTAAGCTCTTATAAGTTCGGTATTCAATTTTAAAGAGAGTAGTCTACCGCCCGAGGCTTCAAACATTGTGATCTACACACCTGTTTAATTGAAAAACTGCAATAATTTTTGTTCAGGTAAATCCATTTTGATATGTAGCAACGATGGATTGGGCAAAAATGGCAGGCCAACCTAACCTCATCAACTATGTAGATCCAGAGATGCAGAACTTAAATACAAAGTGCATCTGCAATTGAAGTTTGAATACCAGGCTGAAACTAATAAGGTTAAAATAATGCAGAGTTCAGCTGCCTGCCAGTTTACATCATGGAATGAATTATTGGCAATATTGCCACAAAATCATTGTGTTATAGTATTGGCAATATGCCCAATATTCCTAGACATGCGACAATTTGGAAAAAAAAAAAAAATCGTGTCTAATATGTCTGATACTTTTATGTATGCCCAAAAGGGCTGACAAATGACTGATTCGATAATTTCATCCATGCTTTATGCCATATTTTTGAGCTACATAAAATGATAATAATGTACCCATTCCAAAGTTCTTAAATAGGATTGCCAAAAACTAAAATTAAAAAAAAAAAGAAAAAAGAAAACTGCACTCGAAAATCCCATGCCTTTTTTCCCTAAAGTTGCCATAAGCCAGTTTCTAAGTGATTTTATATCCTAGTACCAAAAAGGATTAAGGGACTCCAATGCCAGTAAATGGAACTTTCAGCCACTACTCAACAAAAAACACTTAAAGACAACAAGTGCCAATGACTATCAGATTCCAGAAAGCTGCTTGAAGTGGGATAATAGGCTATTTTCACCAGACTGTTACTAGATTTTTTATTTACCTTTTTCTGTATGTAAGCTTATGGATTTAGTTTTCCAAAACTATATAGCATAATTCCCTCACTTCAGGCAAACGGGAGGGTATTCCACCTTAACATGCAAAGCAAACACAAGCCAGTCACTCAGTCAATTTGTCCAGCAGAAGATTAGAGTTGATTAAGGATTATCAAAGAAGATGAACTGAAGATCTACTTACAATTAGAGAAATTATGATCCCAAACCAGATGGTCACTTTAAGGATCCCTAAACCCACACTTATATTTGACCACCTCATCCTATAAGTACAACAGTGAACTGTCTTAATATGACGATTTCTTTAATGTTTAATGTTCTTCTAACCAGGTACATGGGGATTTATTATCCATAGAAATAACTGTCTTTAATATGATTATTTCTTTAATGTTCTTCTAATTTTTAAATGGCTATTTGCGTGTGAGAACAGCATGATTCCGTCATTCATCAGAAGAACATGTAAAACTATCAAATGAGCAAGAAAACATCTTGTAATTAAATGCAAGAACACGGCTATTGATGAATTTATAAGCAAATCAGAAACTCACCCAGCCAAGACTGTTGGACATGTTAAAAGGCGGGGAAGCATAATGTAAATTGGCAGAGTCAGCCCACGACAGATATCTCCATCAGCTATCTAACATGTGAAAAGTAAGCATATCAAAATCGTCCCTAGAGCTAGAAGTGCTTCACAGAATCTATGAATTTATAAACACCTGAGTAGTCTGAATCAAAGATGATTCTGTAACAATCCTTTCTCCAACAAGAATGGACTCCACACGAACCAAGAGGATATCAATTGAATGAATTGGCACTACAGATGCTTCTACAGTTAGCTCCCCAATCAGAGGGTCTGATAATGAACACTGCGTGGGAATTTTACCAGTTACTCGAAAACCACCTGTTACAACATCTCCGTCAATTGCACGCTGACACTAAAGCCATCACCGACAAGCAAGCTCCAAAAACTAATGTGGGATAATATCAGTAGAAACTCAGATTAGAGTAAGAAAGAGAATTGCTGGAATTTAGCTGGACAGCATGCATTTTCTGTGAAAGTGATGAAAAATAAATTTATAAATTCGCTAGTCTTGCAAATAACTCTGCATAACAGAAGCTTCTTTCGGATGTTTAAAAAGCTTGTTTATTGCATTACCACTACTAGGCTCTACCTGATGATTAACTATAGTCTTCATTGGTAGGAGGAGAACTAGCTCAAATCACCTTAAGTTTTAGCAAAAGAGATGGAGTAACTGCTAATGTTCTATGGCAGATATAGGCAAGAGGCCTCAACTTTTGCCATGCATATAGCCTCATATTTTGTGGAGCTGACACTGGATCTATATTTGTAAAAGAACTGCTCCAGAAAAATGTGTTGTCCTTCATGGTTTTTCAGAAGGGAAGAGGAACTAGGCAAGGCAGGCTACCATAACTTTTGCAGGCACAGAATATTCATCTATGCATATGGTAGGCATGGCAAGAGGCCCCAACTTCAACTACCATCCTAGATGTATATAAATGAACCACTTGTGCAATGTGGATGGCCACAGTATTGTTTGTAGACCTAATATTCAAACTATCAATTTGACAAAAATTGTGTCCAGAAGTTCACTCTGGCTGCTAGCTCACATCTTAACAAAACAGCAGTAATGATTTTTATTTCTAGGCAGGATGAAGATGAAACAAACTCATGAAGGAGCTTCCTTTCCCCATTAGGTACCTTGGACTTCCATCACCAGACTTCAATCTTTATACAGACGACTACCAAATTCTAGTGGAGAAGAAAATCTTGACAAATTAAACAATTTGAAGAACTGGCCGGATGATCAAGACTAGATATACTGTAACACCTTAATATTTTCACAAGGATTGGTGGAAATTTGTACTTTATTAAGCTTTTTAGGAGTATTCAGGATATTGAAATGTTATCAGTGTTTTAGTAACTTGCAGTTGTATTCTGTTATTTCAATTCGTTAGGTCAATATTGTTGAGGAAGATATATTTTGGTTCATACTAGATTAGGAGATATGTATAATGACTCCTAATCTCTATGTTTTATTCAGCTTTTGATGATGATGAATTCAGTTAATCCTGTTAGGTTCTATGTTGCTTTATTCTCAGGTTCCCAAGCATCTCTAAAGCCCTAGGGCCCAGAACTTACAAAGCAAACAAAATGTCTAAATACAATTCCAGATTTGACCAATCATTGCTCAAACATTTTGTGCCTTCTGTGCATAACTTTTTTCCGTTTTTATAGGTTTTGAGATCTCAATCATCTTCATCTGTTCTAAAGGAAAGTCAGTGAGAGCAAATAAATGTCTTGCTAGAGCCCAACTTCCCGCTGGCCAAGGGGAAATCATCTATGACAATAAAATCAATTGAGAGACGATTTACAGGTATGAAAACCAACCTGATTTTAGCTCAGGGAGTAGTGGATGTCTTTGTGTGTCCTGTGTCATATAAAACATGACGAGTTCAGACGAATCCGGTGACTCAAGAAGTTCAGCTGGTAATGGAGCACAAACAAAGAAAAGAAAATTCATCAAGCTTTTCCTCACAGAATTGTTCTCTGGTTGCTTTTTTCTTCTTTTCTGTGTAATAAGCTCATGAATGCACAAAAATAAAAGCATTTTTACCTTTTCCAGTTCCAATAATAAACTCTGAAGTTGCTGAAAAGGATTTATGCAGATACCCCCTCACTATGTCAACAGTCACCAGATACTGTCACAGGATTCACAATCCAGCAGGCATGTCAAGAAATAAAAAGATGCATTCACCCTCTGGCATGACCCATCTATCCTCCAAACAAAACAACAAAAAAGAGGAAACAAAGGAAAAGGAAATTGGAAGCATGAGAGGCCATAGGGAAAACATCAGGGAGAAATTAATAGGCCTACCTGGATGCTTATATTTGATCCATGATAGGTCTCATAGAATTTCTCCAAGTTTCCTTCTCCTGGATGTCTTAAAATCATCGAGAAAGGTATCTGTCACCAGAACAAGCAAATTATCTTATTACAAAATTGCAGTGCATCAAAAAAGAAAAACTATTTTAAGCCTCCCATTGAAATGGGACATGCTACCTCACCAAAGATGAGAAACAAGCGCACCGAGTTCAAAGGCATCTAAGTGTCTTGCCTAGTGTTTCTAAACTTTTGCAGGTCAAATTTACAGCTTCCTAAATGATTACAAATAATAACTAAAACAATTAATTTCAATGTCTGTAATTCTTTTTTTTTTTTTTTTGTGTCAAAGCAAGGATACCTATACTGATTCACTGTTTCACATTGGTAGAAATGTAATCCATTAATTCGGAGATATCCTATTTTACAAGTAAAACAAATCATGCTCCCATTCTTGCAAAACGGACTACTAGGGTCAATGATCTGGCTAACCTTCAAAGAGATTTAAGAATGCCGCCTAGTGTTTCTAATCTTTATGCCAGTAGAATTTACAGCTTCCTCACTGGCTAACTTAAAAAACTACTTTTATGTCACTCAACCCCCCCCCTCACCGCCCTTCCCCCAAAAAAACTATGACTTGCAGGGAAGGAGAGGCATGCATATTATTCCAAAATCCCTGACTTTTCACCAAAAGTTTCACCTCTCCCCCCTCCCTCCTTCCTGCCACAGGCCCCTGCCTTACATGTACACAAAATATCTTCCATTTCCTCCAAATAATGAACTTGAACATTGCAAATCAGAGGTTGAACTTGGCAACAAAACAGGTTTAATCCGTGCCCTTTCCCTCACCACAGAAGAGCAGCAGCCTGTAGGGGGTAGCAGTGAAATCTTGCTACCATTGCCATGTCACCAACAAGGATAGCAACCAGACAACATCCGATTCCCAGTCTTAATTCCTAGCAACAACTCCCTTCCCACTGTGAGTGCTTTGCTATTTCTTCCAAATAACAGAAATAAACTTTGCAAATCAAAGCTTGAACTTAGACAAAAGTAGGTCTAACCCGTGTCCCTTTCGTCACCATAGACAAAAGTCAACTGAACCAGAGAAAACTCTACAATTACTCGACTGGGATAAAGTCCATCCAAATGGCAATAAGGAAATATCAAGTCTGCTAAATCTGACCCCAAGAGCTTGAATTGTCTAAAAAATAGTCAGAAGCCTCATAGTACAATACACCTGGCCTGGTATGCAATACACAAAAATTGGAAGTTTCATTGTCAATGAGAGATTTCATTGATAAACGTATTTGACATGCAGTACATGTATGAGGTATGGATGGGATTTAAGCAATCCAGTAACTATGTCTTGAAATCTTAACACAAGATACTTGTTGATTCAATCATCATGAGATGACTTAATAGATACCATTTTTGCCTGTGTCATTCATTCTTCATTGCTCAAAACTGCGTCTGAGTTGCACATAACGTGTGAAGTAGATTAATCACTGCCAATTGGAGTTTAGTTCATCTTTATACTTGGAAGCATTGAAACATGGTGGTTATTTACGTAATTTGCAAACTACCGTACTCTGCTCAACTACATAATTCAACTGGGATGCTATTGGTTCATTTTCACTTTAATTTGAAAATATTAGGATGTGCACTCTTCCAAACAAATGAAATTTAAGCAGCAAAGAGTGTGGATCCAATAATTCATACAATTACCTTGGTTGCATGAGGTTTATAGAAATGTGATGGGGCCTGGGCAATATTCCTCCCTCTCAAATAACTCTTTAAATTATATTGTCAAAAGCAATTACCATGCGTGTTTTAGATCAATTTTATGTTCACTCCAAAATAAAGAAATCGCTTCTCTATAATCCACGAATAAGGCTATATGCAATTGACTCTCCCAGAGATCATAATGCGGGAAGCCACGTGCAAACCAATTAAAGTAAGCTACACATACAAACTTGACCCATTATTGAAATTCTTTTTAATGCATAGATATGAAAAATGCATCAGAACCTCCCAAAAGCCACGTGCAAACCGTTTAAAGTTGGATATATGAATACATAGCTAGAGAAAAGGAAAAATTAGCCAAATTAATCCTGTACTTAAAAAAATGGCAACTGGAAAATTTGTGAATGCCACGAAGCCATCTGGTATCAGAGGTGTCTTTCTGGATGCAGCATGGAAGATTTAGAATGCAGCTGCTGCCCAACTCTAACATCGTAATGTTAGTAGTTCAAGTATGAACGAGGAAATAAATGTCAGAGTACAAAGCAACTATGTCGTTCCCCATGTAAGCTTCTGTCAAATTTCCAAGGAGATTACCAAAGAAGACAACCAAATTCCACCAATTTAGCAAAAGAACATCTGTGTGATCTTATAGCTAGTGATTGTGCAAAGAACCTTTTCCTACCATGAGATAGACCAAGAAGCTAAAAGGAAGTCATCCTTGCATCAGTGATCCTCTAACTTCATTTCAATAAGAAATGCAAGATATTTATATTCTGAAGCAAGAAGCTTGATTCTAATTATATCCTACAAAATTTTCAAATTTTAAGCCCCCTTCCAAAAATAAAAATAAAAAGTGGTAAAAAAGGGGTAACATGTTAATGGTAACCAAATCGGCCTACAATCATCAAGTTCCTCTTCCTCATTTATTTTTCAAACTCTCAAAATGAATCATTCATATTGACCCCCCAAAAAATACATTAATAATTGAATTAATAAGCTCATTTATATCTGTTCACACAGACAGACATGAAATCTAAATTTTGGAATGGTCCTTGTAACCTTGCATCTTCAGATATCACAAAAATATAAACTAGATCCATACCATGAGATATTACATAAACTAGATACATACATTCAGATATCATATAAACTTAATGCATACCTCTGTTGTGCCCGAACTTATCTTTCCTGAGGATCTGATTTCAATGCTTTTATTCCTGATTTTAGTTAAAACTCAATCAAAAGAGGAGAACAGCTTGACCCATTTATGTATCCAGTAGAAGTTTGCAATTCAAAAATGCATATTATTTCGGCAGATGCAGAGTAAATTAATAGAATTATTCAAGTTGTGGACGAATCCCTACATCCTACCTGATATACAGAACTACAATAAATAAGAATGAGATGTTAAAACAGATAGAAAAAAAAATCAGTAAATTGGAATAAAGGGGATTCGATGGCTAGTCAATAGTAGTTTAACATCCTTTTACCTTGTTCATTCCAATTCTCCTGTTTCCAAATACACCTTTGTTGTACCCTTTGTTGCAAATGAAAATGAGAGAGTTGAGAATATTTTATCCCCAAATTTATATGCAAGTCCCCACAAATGCACATAACCCTGCGTATGAGTACCTCAAAGTTCCCACACTTGCATTTCCCTCATACCAAACAAAAACATGAAATAAGAATTTATTGGTATACAGCCTATGCGAAATATAAACAGTTGGGGGCAATCCCGATTTTATTCAAGTACTTTTATTATGATTTTAAATTTTTATTGCAGACTTTTTTTTTTTGCAATATTATTTTTAAAATTCTATTTTGAAGTCAATTTTATGAATTAGAGGAGTCGTCAGACAATGTGTAAAGTGTCTTGTGGGCTTTATACATCTTTAACGTGTCATTCAAGGCGTCCCAGGGTTAAAAGATTTCACGCATATGATTTCCTCATTTTTGGAAACCATGTGTACCGGGATTTATTCTATTTGAAGAATTATAAGATTGAGTTCGATACACAAGTTCAGGAATAATATTGCAGCACAAATAAAAGTTTAGAAGAAAAATACAAAACTGCAAAAAAAATTGAGGTTTTCTCCTCAAAAATCCTGGCGCTAAGCTGAGTGAAAAATATTATCAAAAAAAAAAAGAAAAAAGAAAACCTTACACGATGCGAATAGGCTTGATAACTCCAGCTAAAGACTCAATAACACCTGCTGATCCTCCACGAACCTTTGAACAAGTAACCAGTTCTTCATGAAATTAAGCCTCATGAAAGAAAAGAAAGAACGACAAATGGAATTCTTTTGCTTCTGGAAGCGAAAAGATCCCCGTACTTCACAAGATATGAAATCAGGAATAGCAAAATATCGAACCTGCAAGTTGACTGATCCATCGACAGTGAGACGAATACCATAGTGCGAGATCGAAGACGAAAGCTTCGTGATGACCTTTCCTTCAAGTGGCTCCTGAATTTTAGATAATCGTCTGCTCAATGAGCGACAGCTAGAGAGAGAGAGAGAGAGCAGAGAGAGAGCAGAGAGTAGAGAGAAAGAGATTAGCTCACATCGGGACTATAAACACGATTTGGCCGAGATAGTTTGATCTCTACAGACATGGCTAGAATGCGGAACACCGATCGAAGAACAATCCCCGTCGAACACAGCCCAGAGGCATAAGGTCCTCCCTACCCCTCCTCTCTCTTCCCTCTCTCTCTGCGTTGCCGTTATTAGTGATTCCGAATCTTCAACCCTCTAAAAGCGTTATCAATTATGTATTTTAAATATAAATTTAATTAATATTAATTGATTAAGATTTTTCTTCGTAAAATTAACTATTTCCTCTTTTCAAAAAAATAATATAATTATGTAATTAATATTAAATAATTATTATTAAAAAAATTAAATGTTCCCCTCTTTTAAAAATATATTATTGTTAGTTAAAAATAAATTAAAAATTAGAGATAACAATAAATGTTATATTATTTTTGTTTATATTAGAAGTAATTCTTTTAAAAATAAATCATTATATTAGTTGTCATGGTTATTTGATAACGTTGGTTATTTCATTTTGGGGTAAACCTAATAATGTTAACAAAGGGAAATGAGTCTTTTTAAAGTCTTAAATAGAACAAAATTTTCATAGAGACAAACAACATATTATCAATTAATTTTTTTGTCTGAATTTGTATATGACAAAGTTTATTTATATTTTAGAGATTTTAGTATATACATATTATTTTTATTCACTCTATATATTTCTTATGAACATACATGTTATATTTATCAGTTGTTCTCGGATATTTGTTCGGGTCCTATAAATTTTGAGGGTTTTAAAATTTTATAAAAATCGTATAAATATTTAAGATTATGTATGTTCTGTATTAATATGTTTATATAAAAATGAATATAAAACTTGCATAGATCGTGCATTAGTCCACATACATGTTATCAGGAATAAGATCGCTACATTTATGATTCGATATATAATCCAACTTGGTTCTCGACGAAGAAACTTTATTCTCGACGAAAAAATTATGTGATTATGTGACTTTCATTTCTGCTGGCAGAAAGATGACTTTATTTGTAGCTAAACCTACCCCATTGTGTGTTATAATGAGAACTACTATAATGTAATTACAAAAATTATATATATATATTTGGATATTCTAATGTATTAGATAAATTAAAGAATTACAGTCAATACCACAGATGACAAAATATAGTAATCGTTTTCTATATCTATGGGAATAGTGTTCGAATGTGACCTAACATGCTGGCCTAAATTGTAGATAAATAGTTTAAGGTTGTCGGAAGTATGTGTAATCCTTCATCAAGCTAGTCTTTTAAAATATTTGGTTATTCAACTTGTGCATGCTTTGTATTTAAGTATAAATTTGTATTTGGACTATGATTTGAGATTTGTAAATTTGTCAAGGGGTAGGAATATTGTTTGTCTCATACATTTAGATATATCATTTGTTACAAAATATGTTTTTGTTTATATGATTTTCTTTCTGGCCTTTGTTATTCGAATGTAATTTGGATTCATATTTTGATTTATTCAGTACACGTTTCACATGGATATGATATCGGATTATAATTTATTATATATATGATTTGAATATGATATTTAATTTCGAATCATGATTTGTTATGAGCTGTCCTGATGAAACTATGATTTGATTCGGATTATATAATTTGATTCTGAATTATGATTTATTATGATTATGTTCTAGGGAGATTATGTTTTGATCAGATATATAACTTTAGTACGAGACTACCCTCATAACTTTCAATTTTAAATTATATTTTGAATTTGTGATTTAACTTTTGATATTTGACTTCTGGATTTATGAATTGTTTTTCAATTTCAAATTATGATTCAAATTTGTGATTTGATTTTCGATACCGGTTTTCGGATTTGTGAGTTGTCTTCTGTTATTAGACTTTTGGATTTGTATTGTTTATTCATTTCGAGTGTATTTATGAACCCTTCCCCAAATTTTAAATATATTTGTTTATTGTATATAATATAATATTTGATAAATTTTATATTAATATTTTTTGCTTTTATCACTTCAGATTAATGAATTTGAATACTGTGTATAAGATTCGACATGATATGATTCAACTTTAGTTACCTTAGTGAGTATTAGCTTTGCTTTAACCCGGATTTGTATGCATTGTATTTTAGACATTGAGATTAACTGAAGATAAGTTCTTCGTTATGTATTGAGATCAGTTAGAATATTACGATATGTAACGGGCATGCTTATGGTTGATTTGTCACATTCCTTATGATATTTGTAGAGCAAGAAATTTATTATATTATTCGGACGATTGTTCGATAAAATCCTGTGATTAGGTGATTGATATTATTATTATTATTTGAATGATGAGATTTTATAGTTTGTTTCTTGTCAAAAATTAGAATTGGCAATTTTGAAATTTTAAATTTTATGGATAATATTTAATTAAACTTACTTTATTTTGAGTTGGTGACATGAGATATGATGAAATATTAGTCTTTCGTAAGATCATATTTATTAGTATTATTATCATTTTCCTTATTGACAATGCAAATAACCAGCAAATTGAAATGGAATTGAAGTTGAACTCTGATATGAAAAGGACCAGGTCAACTTATATATCCTAATATCAAAAACATTTGTGCCCCATGTTTTTTTTTAAGAAAAAAATTGGTTCTTGTGAAATAATAATTTATGACACAATAATTATATTGTCCCTGCAAATATTCACATTATAATACATTGGTGAAGACTAATTTTTTAGGTGTTATGACAAACGAATAGCTATCGAGATGACGTATAATTTTTGTGCATAGTTTAATCAAAGGTCGGTCAAGGGTCATACAAGTAGCAAAAAATATTAAAAAGTCATACGATATTTATACGATGGTCGCCAGATGATTGGTCGAAGGTCAGTAAAGTGGCGCATAATAGATACTTAATTGATGCACATGCGCGCATTGGTTAGATTATGATTGCTTGAGGCGCGCTCGACGGGTGCTCATGCGCCGATGACAACTGTCTCACGTGCGATGCATGCCTGACGAGCACTCGATCGTCGTTTCTAATATAAAATCGCGTATGGCATGATTTTAGAGTATCTGAAATTACTTATCACACAAAGAGCGCCGCAGAGAAGGAGAAGAGAAAAAGAGAAAAAATGAAGATGTTTTATTTTAAAATTTTGTTCATTAAATTTTTAACATTTTAGAGTACATCAATTGTATATTTTAAATGATGAAAAAATCTGACTTAGTTAGACGATCACTCGATACCAACTGTATCGGATGGAGAGGGGAACGAAGCGTGCCTTATAAAGGGCGTGGATACCTCTTCTTTGTGTGACGCGTTTTGGGGGCGGTGGAGGTCGTCTGCCAGGAACAAAACTGTGCAGAGCCTGTGTGGCTGCCAAAACAGACAATATCACGCAAGCGGGCGCTCGGGGACGTTATACGGCTAGCGCCACTGGTAGGCCTACGCGTGCAGGGTCTGAGCGTCAGTCTTAATTTGACTAAGTATGCTCTGTTGAGACGGCGACTGGCAGTGGCTGCATGTCCCTTGGGAATCGGTGAAGTTGCTTAGCTGGCATCCTTGTCCGAGCATAGGGTAGTTCTCGTCCCTGAGTGGGGCTCTTTGGGAATTCGTGGACACGTGAGAGGGAGCAGCGCCTGGAGGATCCTCTGGGGAAGTTTGAGAGCATCTTCTTGACCTTTCGGGCTATTCTACGACTCAATTGTGCTTCCAGAGTTCTCAATTTTGGTCTGTTGGCTTCTACTTCGGGCCTCTGGTTCGGGCATTTCTTTCTGAGCCGTACTTTTATGGGCCCTTGTAGTGGGGCCAAACAGTAATACCACTTATTTAATATATTTTTAATATATTTATAATTTTAATATATATATATATAATGTAATTTATTAAAATAAATAAAATGTAACAGAATTGTTAGTACTTGGAGTATTTATTATTATTGATTTTATGGAGGAGTGAATGTGGGCACTGTGGGCAGAGAGAAAGGCTGCGGACGCGTTCGCACGATGGAGAAGCGGATTCTAAGTGTCCACAACGATCAGGGCCTTTCGATATTTGTGCAACGTTCTCTGCTCCGTGTAGAAAGACAAGTTTGCCCCGAGGGTCTGCTTCGGCTAACACGCTTCACTTCACTTAAACAGGGGAAACCTGTGGATGTGTGTGTTTAGCATTTAGCATTTTGAGTTGTCCCCTCACAGTTTCATTGGCTGCCTACTTTGATTTTTATAATAAATAAAAATATAATAAAAATCTCTATAAATTTCATATAAGGCAAGATCATACAGTCGAGTAGATAAAATTATGTATGGCCTGAGTTATCTGATGATATTAAATGATATTTTTCATAATATAAGGTGGTAGTTCATACGTGTTTAAAAAATAATTTTTTCAATTTTTATATAAATATGTTAGCCTTTTTTTAATACTTGATTTGTATATGACTGTTGATATGGACCGTTTAAATAAGATTTAATATTTTTTTAAAATAAATTATCTCATTTTTTGCTGACCTCTATTTCCGCGAAGTGGTCATCATCTAATTCGTGTTGCTTTCCCTGTTGTCAAGTGGGCAGCGTTTTTCCTGATAATGTTTTGCCGTGCACGCAATTTCTTCGTGGATTAGGTAAGTATATATATATAATTGAAATGAATTTCATATCCCTTCGGCTTATTAAGTTGAATAAGATTATAAAAACAGTTGCTAATCGTTCCAGCCACATTGAGATTATACCTATTAAATCAAAACGTTTGATGAATTTAATCAGTCTTATTTAAAATTTTATAAAATTTAATCAAGATATATCAATATTTTAGACTAATATAATTAAAAAATTAGGTCAAATTATTTTTTTAATAGGACACTGTTGGGTCCGATATTACGGGCCAACCCGAAACTAAAAGAGTACCGAAGAAGTCTCGCAAAGGCAAAAAATATTTTCAATTTGGCGAAAAAAATATTCTTCGCGAAAATTT
>JAOVVI020003608.1:0-18828 GCA_028571085.2 Nepenthes alata | reverse complement strand
CAAGAGTTTGATTCCCAACGCTTCGCCCACCTTACCAATATCAAGAGGGGGTTTAACGAGGATTTTCTTCACTCTTCCCTCGTATATTTCTGTATCAAAGTGTAAAGCCTTCGGACTGCCCGTTGAAAAGTCTTTATGGGGTTGATTTATATCTCAACTTACAAGTATTGTTGGTTAAACACAATAACTTACTTGCATCAGAATTTTCGAGTTCGATTTTATTTTTATTTTTAAGGTTTTGAGGTGTAATGAATATTATAAATCAAAATTTGATTTGACCGATTTAAAAACGGGCTTGTGAATTTTTTTATTTAAATTCTGTAATTTATAAGCCAAAATAAGTATTCAAATACACAAAGTTAATTTATTGATTTAATCTTCTATATTCAAATTAGTATTGTATTAGATAAATTAAAGAATGTGAAATATAAGACGTGGGCTTCACAATAGTAATATTCCATGCATTGAGATTTTTTAAAGGAGAAAGTTATTTGAAAAATAAACTCATAGCTTTTTTAGGTATGAGTTCAAATTTCAACAATTAATTTTGGAGTCTTTTCGGCCAAGATTGAGTAATTTAACAAACAAATGATCATCTATATAGTTAAAATATTGAAATGTATAATTTTTTTGTTTATGTTAAGCGATTTTATATTTATAGAAGCACATTGGTTTGTCCTAAAGTTGAATAAATAATCTTTCAGTATGTAATTGACATATGTTTGAGAAATTATAACCAATTACTAAGTAGATGGCTCCTCTCTAAGGAGTTAATGCCCTAATTAGGAAATTGTTCTCCTTTGAAAAGTTAATTCATTCAAGTTTAATAGTTATATGTATAAACATTGTTTTAGTGGGTCTTTTAGATAACTTAACACAAGCTAAGCTCTCCGAATGACATGTTTTTGCATTTCCTGATGTAGCTTGTTAGATGGAGCAGGCCGCCTTGACTTTGGCCAAGGACCTCGACTACTTTGACATCCATTCCAGCTAATGACACGGTCTCTAACAAAGGGACATTCAATCTGGATGCCCCTTTGCTTGTCTCGGACTGAAAAATTACCTTCCAAGAAGTCGGGCCTTGTTCGGACTAACAATACGAACTTGTCCAAGCTAACGAGTCAGGACTTGTCCAAACTTGCGACTCGTACTTATCCCCTAACAACTCGACTTGATCTAATAGCTCGGATTTGCTTATCAAACTCGAATCTTTACCATTTATTTGTTGAACCTCACCTTGCTACTGCCATCCCAGGATTTGGTGGGCCCTTCAAGGCTTGTTCCACAGGTTTTAAAAAAAGCAGGAAAAAAAAAGACAACTATATTACCTGAGTACTCTTTATTTTTAATAAGACAAAGTATATATCTCGAATATTTATTTCATTAATTATTTAGGAAAGGATAAATAATATTTAATTATTTCTTTTGTTGCATGGGAGAGCCTAGCATGGAGGTGGTCTACACACACAACTGCCAGGAGGACCAGGCACCCAGCACGCCTCTGACGCTTTGAGCTCACAACTTTTGCTTGTGGTTCACGAAGAATAGTAAGTGTAAGACAATGAAATTGGATAAAAAAGGAGAATCTTGCATCTTTGTATCTTCTATTCTGAAAATAATTTCCAAAATGTTATATAATTTATAATAAATATAAATGCCTAAAAAAATTTCTATTTTGAATGATAACGTTATGAGGATATATTTGAGTAGTTATTTTATCCCGTTGTCCATCCATTTATTTATTTTTATGTCGATATATTAATATAAATTGATAAGATATCACGTTATCTAGATTTTTTAAATATTATCTTTTAAACTGTTTTTTTAATGTATGTTTCTAAATATTACGACAAAACCATTTTGTTATAATACGTTATTGTGTAATTTTAACTCATTACATTGAAGAAAAAGAATAATAAAAAGAAAAGCCCCCATAAGAGATTTTGCAATTTGATTAGTTTATGTTGCAACAATATGTTTGGATTATTTTTCAGAACAAGGGAATACTAAAATCATAATTTTCCTAAAAATATAGTATTTATATATTGTGATTTTCTCTCGATTATGTTGTGTTATTTCTATTAGATCCAACGAAATATGTGATTATAAAAAAATGCAAAGTTAAAAGAAATTGAGTATTTTTTAAAAATTGTTGTCTAGGGTTTCATTATGAAGCAACTGAAATAATTTTTTATATCGTATGAGCATAAAACTAGATATTTTTATTGAAAAGAAGCGTGGTCCATTCAAAGTAGGATAATAATATTTGGAAGAAAAATAAAAGAAGGAATAGAACTATGCGTGTATGACTACGAGGATCTGGGGTTTTTATCCCATTAAAAAAAACTAATTTTAATTATAAATATTTAATTAATATTAAATAAATAAAATTAATATTTTTTTTAAATAATAAATAAAAATTAAATAATATTTTATTAATATTAAATGGTTATAATTAGAAAGAGTTAAATTAAAGGAGTAAACTCTTCGAATATCTGAAAGAAAAAGAGAGGTGCTAGGCAGGGAGTTATGTTAATTTTCCATTTTGGGTAGTCAATGTCTTGGCTTTTTGTGGAATGGACCAAACAAAGAAAGGTTAGGCAGATCCCGACAGCAACACTTCTCGCTCTCTCTCTGTCCTTTCATTGCCAGTGTGGAAAACTAGGGTAAGCATTTGCACTGTTTTCCCTTTACAATTACAATATTAATAGTACAATTACATGGGAAATTATACAAGTGGGGGGGGGGGGTGTTAAAATGAGAGAAAAAATAAAATAAAACTAAATCAGGAGGGTGGAAGAGTAATGAACTGTCTACCGAGGATTGAGGAGAGAAAAATGGTGGTAGAGTTCCAATTAATGCTCAGCGGTCGTAGACAACAGAGGGTCAGTTTCAAGAGAAGGCGGCTCCACTGGGTCGTCCTTAATGCAGAGTATGCCCTCAAGATCGTCCGGCAACTTGTTCAATTCTTTGACTTCCGGCAAAGAGGGAGGCGGCTGCGGCGCTGATGATTTTGTAAGCTCTCTGGCTCTCTCTACTTGAGCCGTCCAATCTGTTCTGCAGAGGACGTAGAGCATGAGAAACGCGCAAGAGGATTGCGCGGCTAGAAGCCCAAGCCACAGCCCTGCAAATCCGATTTTGACCACCAACCCGAGGAAGATAGCGACAGGCATGCCAACTAAGTAGAACGACCCTAAATTGATGTTTGCGCCGATGGTAGGCCTGGCGCTTCCTCTTAGAACCCCACATCCAGTTGTCTGTGGACAATTCCCCAGCTCACAGAGTCCCGCGATCGGTAATGCCGCCGCAGTTAGCTCGAGAATCTCTGCATCCTTGGTGAAAAACTTCCCCCATTGGTGCCTCATCAAAGTGGTGAACAGCATGGCGGCGAGACCGAGAGCGACTGCGCAAGCGAGAGACACGATCATGGCCGTCCGGGCTCTGGCGGGGCGATTTGTGCCCAGCTCGTTTCCGACTCTCGTGGAGACACCGAGACTTAGGGCTGATGGGAAGATGTAGACGAGGGAGGTGGTCTGGATAAGGATGCCCATAGAAGCGATGGTTGCTTTTGGATTGACGAGAATCCCACACAGCATTATCATGAACTCATACCACCACCACTCGAGGCACACCGAGATGCAATTCGGCACGGCTAGAGATAGAAGAGATGACCAGCCCCAGAGGCAGTCCATGCTCGGAGCAATCCACGAATCTTTGTATGCCCTGGAGAAGTAGATGAAGAAAGAAAGGAAGACGCAGAGATTAAGGTTAGTCCACACCATTGCCATGGCTACTCCTGCGATCCCCAGCTTCAGATGGATAACTAGGAGGAAATTTAATGGAACGTGGAGGAGAACACAGACGGCTGTGCAGTAGGTTAATGGCAATGTGATGCCCTGAGTCCTGAGATAGATTCTGAGAGGATGAAGTAGAGAGAGGAAGAACAGATCGGGGATGGAGAAGAGGGTAAAAACATGAGCCACAGAAGAAATCTCTTCATCTTGGCCGCATCGCAGGAGGATTCCCTTCATATTGAGCCATATGAAGGAGATGGGAACGGACGCTAAGAGCAGGAGGAGAACTGTTCTTTGAAGAGTTAACCCAAGAAGCTTCTTTTGCCTTGCGCCGTACGCTTGCCCGCAGATGGGTTCCATCCCCATCGCCAAGCCGGAGATCACGGAGTAGCCGGTAATGTTTGCGAAGCCGATGGAGAGTGATCCGCCTGCAAGCTCAAGCTTGCCGAGGTAGCCGAGGAAGAGCATGGAGATCATAGCTCTTGAGTACAGCAGAAGGCCAGTTATCGCCGTAGGACCTGATATCTTTCCTATTGCTTTGATCTCTTCCAAGGCCTGACATACACACACAGCAAAAGACATGCATGCAAAAATATGAATCCTCTCTTTTGAACATATGTATACATGACTGTTGTTGTTACATTTTTTTTTTTTTTATTTACCTCTGTGGGGGTTGGCCATCTATGGAGTTCTTCGTGATCCATGCGTTTCACTTTGGGATCTGCGAAATGGGTTTTGCTGATGGGAGAGGGAAGAGGGGTCGGAGAAGATGACTTCTGGCTACACATAGCTGAATTCCTTTGCAGCAGCAGCAATAGAAAGTACCAAATGTTTTGTGTGGCCTTTCCGTAAGTTTAGTAAAAGCTTTTGTTTTCTTTGAATGGCTTGAAATTGTGGAGGCAAACAACAAGGGATAGGCTGTATATATACTTGAAGAAGGAACTGGGGCACCTTCTTCTTTCTTCTGTGGGACGTGTCAAGCAAATGGGAAAAAAAATGGTGGGAAAAAAAAAAAAAAAGAACAGCTGAATTGGAAACCCATATCTTTTCTAACTCTCTCTCTCTCTCTCTATCAATCAATCTATGTGTGTGTGTGGGTTCGCTATTTTGACTCTTAAAAACCTTATCCAAGAACTGGGGAGCTCGAGGAAACCCTAATACATGAATGATCAATTGTATTTGTCTTTAACCGTCAAGCTCTTGCTAGTATTACTTTAAGATATAATGGCGTGCCTCTGGCATTTTGGTAATGGTGGGTTTAATTTAAAGCCTTTTTTCGTGGCTTTTGGCACAATATTCAGTACAGAAAGGCAGGATAATCTTCAACAAATATAAATATATATACATATATTAAAATTTCACCTAATTTTTAGGGTTTCTATTACTTCAAAGGTTGGGTTTTACATCATGTTAAGGGATTGGATTTGAACGCCAAATTGGTCAAATAAGGCAGCATACTAGAATTTTTGAAGACAACAGAAATGTTGGCTTGATTTAAGGCAACTCTGTAGTTATTCTATTGCATACAATGTCTCCACGTTATCATATCGTATTACAACCAATTACTAGAAAATACGAGTTATTTTTAAATAATTTATCAACATCATGAAGCCACATAAATACATCAAACACATTATATAGTTTTTGTCTTTCGCACACGGCCCATTCCATGTGGTACTTGAGCCTGATTGGCCACTGAGAGTTGAAATTGTCCGCAAATAAACAGCAGTACCACCTCAGGCTACTGTTCCCAATTTAAGAGTAGTGACGAGCTTTTCTATAGACTGTTCAAGGACCCATCCAACATCCCTATCACTGTGAGAAAGAGAGAGAGAGAGATACAACGGACAAAGCATGCCCAGGTGATGACATCGGGTCGGTTCGGGCCGAGATATAAATCGAACAATTTGACGATAAATAAATAACAAACGATAAATAATCAGATATTCCAGTATGAAATAACTTCAACCCGAAAATGGTCTCATGTTTCTCTGGAGGGTAGCATTAAGAGAATATTATTAAATGATATAATTTTTTATCTATTAATTTATGATAATTGTCCTATGTAAAAATAAATAAGTAAATAAATAAATGGAACGAAAAGTGATTTTCTCTGAAGGGATTCTTAACGGGCTGCTGCGTATGTGTTAAATCATGGATGGATAACACTTGCATAGAAAGAGACTCAGCAGATAATTCAAAATGACAAATTGATGATAGAACGCACTTCAGCTAATCAAAACACGCCTCGTAATATTTGTTCTGTTTTTTTTCTCTTAATGAAAGTATGAAGAGCGTCATTATTTTTAAAAGAAAATCATTATTTTAACTATACTTTACAATTAATATGTACAGAAAATGAAGATTGTATACTAAGATCATTGAATAAAATCAACCTAAAAGACAAATAATAATAATGCTTATAAATGTCTAAAAGTTGCACATAATATTGAGACAACACGAGGGGGAAAAAAATTCTGATGGGATTTAAACACTGGAAATATATATCAAATGAGACACATTAAAAAATAATAATAATACTTAATAATAGTTAGAAGAAAGAACAAAAATCATATACCGAAAAAAACTTACAGAGAGATTATAACTAAACAAATCAAAATTAATTACCTATACTTTATAAGAATATGACATTAAATCAAGTTAAGTGATAAAAGTGAATTCATATAACCAATTTTATTTATCTTAAGACTTTATTATTATCATATACTGACCAAGCAATTATATAGCCATAGGATAAAGATGACACAACTACACTTATTTAATACAATAACAACCTCAATACTATATATATATTTATTTATTTAAAAAAAAAAAAAAAAGAGGGCTAGCTAAAGTGGAGTAGGAGGCATGTTTGCTGATCAACAGCTCTCCTTTCACTTCGCTGATGATCTGATAAAATATGTTATCCTCATGGGTAGCATTTTTTTTTTTTTTCTTCCTTGCAAATGCATAATATCAATGATATGTGGGGCCAGTGCAGCATTTGTGGGGGAGGGGGAAGTGACAGAGAGGAGGCCGGCCATATAGAAAAGAGGCAGATGGAACAAAGGGAACACAGAAAACCACCTACGTGCGCAAATGACAACCATTTAATAAATAAATCTTTTCCCAACACCGCCAGGATTAGGTGGTCAGTTAATGGGGAGTACCCTGCTCTGTTCTCTGCCACCCATCGGCCACCGCTACTGTTGGCTCTGCCACTACCAGCCACCTTTCCCCCTCTTTAACAAGCGGCCCCCCCAAGAGCGGTCATTTGCTTTCCTTTCTTTTTTTCTTTTTTTTTTTTCTTGTTTTTGTCTCTGCCACACTGAGCAACTTTTAGATTTACTTTATTTTTCTTGTTTTCTTCTTGGCATCAATTATTTTACAGATGAATCCACAAGCCTGCTATCTGCCATATAAGAACTGTGCCCCCGCCCCACTAGGAATGTAGAAAAATGGGATATCCAGTGCACATACCTTCCCCTATACGTGTGGTTCAGGAAAGCAGCGAACCACTTAAGTTATTTGTACAGAGTCTTGTCTTTTTATTATTTGCAAAACATCGTTACCATAACTTAAACCTGTGACCATTAGGGTACATGGCAACAACATTACAGTACCAATAAGGCTCCCATTCATGCCACACTATATGTCATTAGAGCAATAAATCACAAACTCAGAACTTGATGTGAAACTGGGTTTCAACCAGTCAATTGTAAACTTTCACAACCAAGGCCAGCTGAGGAGCAAATCAAGTAGCATTAATCACCTAAACTCAACATGATAACTAAATGAGCTCAACAAAATAGGAGTATTAACACAATTAGTAGAGTTGTTATCGAGTAAGCGGAAATCACAGAAAGTTGTGGAAACTTCTTGCATAATGTAAAGTAAGACTATATAAAATATATCCAAAATAATTCCAACCCTTTCTCTGATCTTGCAAATAGCAAAGGGCTCCCTCCTTTCAAATGGTTCACAAATTACCGGCCATCACTCATGTTTCACAGGATCACATCAGAAGCTTGGCCTGACTACCATTGAATTTGACAAGATCTCTATTTTCATCAAACAAAGACATCTTTCGTGCAGAAACAATTGAACCAAACCACATATTAGCAGACATAACTGAGGACTGAAATTTCTAAACTTTCTCCAGCTCCAGTTCCATTATCATATATATGTGATATCAGTTCTGTTGCACACAGTAAGGATGAAAGCAACAAAAATTATTTGTAGGGTTGAAGATGAATCTGCAAATATATATATATATATATATATATATATATATATATATCCACTATCCTATCAGAGAAGTGGGCGGGTTCACACTAGACAGAGAACCAATACAGCAATAGAAAACTGACAGGCATTAGGATCAAGTGGTGCTGCAAATTCACATGTGGTCTTTGAAATATGGTCTTCCACTTCAACAGTGGCAACAGATGCAGAAAAAATTAAATAACTAAAATGCTAGGAACTTGAATACAGCGGCAGACGAATCTCACCAGCTAAATGCTTGATCTGGATAGAACACAAGGCCTAATTTAGACATTAGCATGTCTCTGCAAAGATCAAAGGCATGTGACTTTGGCACAGAAAGTATTACTCCGTAGTACATAAACACGCGATTAATGCATGCAAAAATTGATCACAGATAAAATCCATAAAATCATGAGATGATAAGACTTGAATTTTCCTTTTATCTTTTTCCTCTTTTTTGTTCAATCAGTGACTATCACTTGCCTCCTGTCCATAGTGACATGAAATAGCATCAGTCCAAATTGCAAAGCAGCACTATTGACAGCATGATAGGCAGAGGTACTGTTCAAGAGCAATAAACATTGGAATTTATTCCCTTCTCTTATCCAAGAGCAAGCAAGGAAGATACACAGACCATACTGTAGGAACATTCCACAAAAAAAAAAAAAAAAAAACAAGTTTTTCAAAGGTAAGAACATAACATACAAAATTTGTCTGCATCAATTTTCCATCAGCAAAATTTGCTTCTCAAACCGAAGCCCCCAGGCATAATTTACTTTTAGGCATCAATTTTAGATGCAAAATGCTCAAGATTCCAAAGCATCAATCACTGAAACATGAAATGAGCAACCAACAATAAAGAGCAGTTGAGGAATAAATCCCAATTTCCCACAACTCATTCAGGTTGGCAAAGGCATTCCTCATGAGAGTGATCGGTAGAGGGTTCTCATGCATTTCTATGGTGATTATTCATTAAGTCACAAAAGAAAAGGACATGGGTCATTCCTCAAAAAGATTCTCCACTGCGTGAAGGATAACTTGTTCAAACCAAATTCCTTTTCTATACAACATTTATTGACAGCCATGAAAATAGTAAAATTAGGTCACAAAAGTATGCTAAAACAAGCAAGAAGAACCTGTAACTCCTGAAGTCGGATGGTATTACCACCCAGATCATCACACTTACATGCTGAGATGATTCTTTTACTCTTTTACTTAATCATAGCAGGAGTAACTTGTATATCAACGTTCATCCTACCTGTCTTAGCTCATTAATAGAAGATGATACCTCAAACATTACATGAATTCTAAGGTTATGATTAATCAATCATCAGAGTATAGATTATAAGTTCATTTCAAACCGAACCAAACCCAAATTCTTCACGTTAGTAGAGGCTTTCCTAGACCTACTTCTTGTCATTCTAAGACCATTAAATTCAACTCAGCCACTCTTTCCCTATGAAGCACGGACACCGACACGACACGACACCGACACACTATTTTTTTTATAAATTAAGGACATAACACATTGGAGACACGTAAACTAAAATAATGATTTATATTTTTTAAATTGATGAATACTTCTATTCCATGATAAATGTGAAATAAAAATATATATTTTTCAAATATTATACAAAAAGAATCATAGAAAGAAAAAGAGTATGTATTCATATAAGGACAATAATATTAATACAACTTTCAAAAAAAATATATAAAATATCAATAACACTCAATTATAAAAAGTATATCATTTTCAAGAATCTATGACTATATTTTCTTCATTGTTTTCATTTTCATCACCATCATCAGTAAAAACAACACACTAACTCTGGCTCATCCAATGAGAACTATGCAATTTCTAACTCTCAATATCATCGAGTGAGTCAAATGCATCTTCACAAATATCCCACATCTTACTCTTCCCTTACGAGTATTGTAGACTTCTCCTTGAAAGAAGGCGAAGATTGCTATGAATAAAAACCAAATCTTCAGCACATTTTGTAGTCATTTTATTCTTTCTCAATGAATGGATAAATAAGTATTCCAATTTCTCACAGTATGATAATGAAGATGGTTGTATAAGTAGCTTTAAAATTAAACATTGAAATAAAGGCGCACTTGGACCATAAACAACCCACCAATTTTTTGGATCCATACTACAACGATCACTAATAGAATCAATATCAGCAAATTGATTTGCCCTTGACGAAAAATTAGCAAATTCCATGTTGGCCTTAGCTCGATCTTCCAGATTAGGAAATTGCATTTTCATACACTTCATCCTTCTTTGAGAAATTTCTAAGTCTTTGTGTGAAAGAACTCTATTTGGCCCTTCGCTAAGCCATTGATCACAATAGTATCTTATAAATTTAATAACAAAAAATAAATTGTTAGATTTAAATATATTTTTATTTAATAAATGTACAATTAGATAATATAAAAGTAATAAATCCTAATATTTTAATTACCTTGGATTTAGATAATGAGCCATGCAATGAAGTGGGGTGTTGTTTTTGCTCCATGGATCGATAAGAATGTTGTACACCACATCATAGGATGTGAATAATTCTTCCATTTGTTTTTTTTTTTCATACTTATATATTGCAATCTTTACTTTTTCAATCATAGTATCTCAAATGTTATAAACTAAGCGAAGACAAGGGTTGTCTGTGTCACAAGCCCTAAGCATATCATATATATGAACGGTAAATAAAAGTACATAATCAATCTTATCCGACCAAATGTCATCCAAGAGTAACTCCTTCACATGTTTAGCTTTTTCCACATCATCTTCTCTATATGTCCCCCATTCTTTATTGATAACCAAAGTTTAAAGTGCCGTTTTAATAGTTTAAATCCCTTTAACATAACAATAATCAAGGCAAAACGAGTAGCTACCACCAAAAGCAATTTCAAAGGAACAATATCATTGAATATAGACAATCACATGGAGTGATTCATAATAAAATTCTCGATAAACAAACAATCATCAGAAATTTGTATAATCCAAGAACACTCGTCAAATGCCACTTGATTGTTCTCTATATTCTTTGCAGCACATATATTTTGCAAGAAGAAATTAAGTGTATAGACTACACATGGAGTCCAAAAGATGTGAAGATAAATTTGATGAATTAATGCCCCGGCATCTGCACAATTCTTTGCATTGTCAGTTACCACTTGAACAACATTGTCGGGATCTACCTCCTCAATAACTTCCTTCATCAAATTAAAAATAGAGTATTTATCCTTAATTTCTCCCGAACAATCAACCGCCTTAAAAATATAGAACCACCTTCTATAACAGCCATAAAGTTAATCAATGGCCTTCTTTGAGAGTCACTCCACCCATCACTCACAATACTCACTCCTTTCTCCTTTCATATTCCTTTAATAGGTCGTAATAACCTTTCAATGTTAGCTTTCTCTTGTTGAAGTAATATAATTCTCAACATATTAAATCCAAATGGCAAATAGCCCACAAGTAAATTATTAGCCGCAAATGTATAAGAACTAATATAATATGGGTTCCTTGCTAAGTGAAATGGTAAGCCGACACTTTTGGTGTCGTACTGTTGAAAGCTTTCGAAATAGGATTAGACGATATGCCTCCACTTGCATTTGTCTTTCTCCTCTTTAGATCACACACTCCTGAAATAAAGCTACCCATTGAAGATTGGGTTTGGAAAGATCGTACACTACCCAATGATACTTGGTTGGGCAAAGGGACCTTTTTTGGTGCATTATCTAACACTCTTGCCTTTGCATCATTTTCTAATTTTTGTATTTTTGTCATATCATTTGATGTCACTTTTTTGCAGGAACTAATTCCAAACCGGATATTTTTAATAAATGAGCACGAACCCTTGTGTAGGAGCTTTTCTTCGTTTGATCGCAAAAATTGAATTACCAAGATACATTTCCACCTTTTTCATTAAGCTTGTCATATCTTGTAACATACATCCACAAGGGTTTATCATTATCTTCTTCATTACAAGATGAATGTGAACTACTACCAACCTCAAAAGATGATATATTAACAACTTGTTAAAGTAACAAACAAATAGTTAACACAGTATTTTTAAAAAAAAACTAATAATATATAACAGTATAATATGGTAATAGTAATATATTGTTATCATATACTGTTGAAGTATACGGTAACAGTATATTACTATTACCGTGCCATATACGGTAACAGTAATATGCTGTTGCCATATACATTAATAGTATATTACTATTACCGTACTGTATACGGTAACAGTAATATGCATTTACCGTATATAATAATAATAATAATAATAATAATAATAATAATTTACAGAAAAGAAAAGAAGAGAGATGGAAAGGAAGAAAGAAGAACAAGTTGTTCTTATTGTTCTGAACAATGAAAGCAAAACAAAATTTAGGGTTCGAATATTATGCGAATAATGTATTTGAATCCCATTATAGGGTGAGAATAATGTATTCGAAAGTGACAAAATGAGAATGTTACCTTTGCGTTCGACTTCTCTTGCTATACGCTACGATGGAGTTTGAGCAGTGAAATCTGAAAACCCTAGGCCCTTCGATTCAATAGAGTAAAGGATTCGGTCGATTTATAGGCGATGGAATCTGAGAATCGAAACCCTAGGCTCTTCGATTCAACAGAACAGAGGAAGAGAACTCGAGGGGAAGAGGAGCGACTAGCGAGTGGTAATTTGTGAATGGGAAAGGAAGTAAGAGCCACTTACTCATAATATTTTAATTTATCAAATAATATATAAATTTTTCTCTCACAGCCCCACACTTCTTTAATTTACCAAATGTCCATAATATTTCAAAAATTATAAAATTATCTAACGTGCTAAAACGTGTCCGAAACATGTTTGACGTGTCAAAACGTGTCCAAATGTGTCGGGACGTGCCAGGTGCGTGTCTAAAACGTGTCGGGACGTATCCGAAACATGTCTAGAAAAAAACCTTTATATAGATTGGGACACGTGTCCCAACGTCTCCACGACATGTCGGTGTCCGATATGTGTCGAACACCGACACGTTAAGCCCGAGAGAATGTCCATGCTTCATTGCTCTTTCCCATCCATGCTCTATCTCGTCAATGTCACAAATATCAACGTGACAAAACTGTTAATTGCTCTTTCTTTATGATATGATCCATCCATGTAACTTTTGCAGGTATTCATTTCTTCACATTATTACAATTAGAAGTGTTAAACCCCTTGTCAACCTTAATAGGCCAATTTACACTTTGCATATCGTTGTTTTCTTAACTGACATCATCATTATCCATAAAACTATCATCTACCAGCCTAATGTATCCCTTCCCATTTTAGGGGTCTTCATTGATGACATATGGCACCTACAATACTCAAACAAGGGTTAATGGTGCTCTTAGCCTTTTCTCTAATTATTGTTCCATCTTTTCCCTACCTTCATTGACCACAAAACACCGTTTGCATAAAGATAAAGAGTGTAAACAAGACGTGTATTGACCATTTAGAGAAAAAAAACGGCCTTGGATCTCCTGCGGCTGTTATTAGCAAAGAGGTCTTTATTCATAAGAACTTACTCAACATGGTATTAACTGTGACTCGAGATCATGGGATCTTTATTCCTGAGCAACTAGATGATGTGTACAGTACTATGGTGTATTGGCATAGAGGTCTACTGAGCAGTTTACAGATTTTCCCTGACGTTGGATGCTTACAAAGCAGATGTCATGGGCAGAACTATTTCAGGGTCATGTTTCTAGTGCTTTCACATGCTAAAAGGAGGAAAAGGTGAGGTAACTTTAAGCAACTATTGCCCCAAACACTCGCTAGGAATGACTGCTCATAAAAGTGATGCCCAAATTCTGCCAGGACTGACCTCTAGTCACCCACTGAGTTTGCTTTATTCACTGCAATAACAAATCTTTATCTAATCCTTTTGGGGATAAAAATAATCCCCTTACAAAATTAGATTTTGGTGGCAAGGATAATACACTTTCAATTTTGGTCTGTTAGAGCACTCATATCAAGATTTATAGGAAGATGTACATGGAAACTCTGAACTAGAAAAATTTAGGGCAGAAAACCAACAATATATTACTTCCAATAGCATGCTGCCATCAATTTGGCAGGTCAAGCCCCTGGTCCCCAACCAAAAGTACAGATAAGCAGATTGATCTTTCATTTTTGGTTATCATTACAGATTGTTGGCTGGTAACTTGGATAATGCTTGCATGAAGTGCAGGTTGAAATTCATTCATATTTCTGAGTGATCTGGTTTTGATAATACATTTTGACAATTTAAAATACTACACATTGATGAATCACTGATCAAAGAACAAATTTTTGAGAGATTCTTCATTGATCTAGTGGCCAATGAATTAATTTCTAATCCTCAGATTTGAAACCATATTTGTTAGATCAAGTTGCTGCTGGATAGGGCTTAATCGGTAAATTGAATATACACATCAACAAAGCCTTCAAACTTACTATTTGGATCATGGCAAGGCTCAAGCTTGAAAAGTTAATTTCTTTTTTTATTAGGATTAATGCAAGTAATAGTGGTAACGTACAAATTCTTAAGGCTCATAATAATGCTATTCATCGTCAAGAATAGCAATGTGACATGATACACTGAAATACCTCAACCATAAATCACAGGGTTTATGTGCTTCTCTGTTCTTGACTGAGGTAGAGCAAAAATGGCTATAATCCACCGGCAAAGGCAGAAACTGCTGCTATGGCTAAGGATGGTGAATTTCCATCACCAAACAGTTGATCCCATAGTCCACTTCCCAAGGACACCACAACCTGTACAAAATATAACGAGAATATGATCATTCGTGAAGCCACAGAGTACAACTACTGCTGACTATACATTGTCACTCATTTGAAGGTTTCCTGGTATTTCTCTCAACCCCTTCATTGAATCTTGAATCAGAATAAAACTGCATAAAGTCAAAAGTAAACAACACCGCAAGACTTAGTTTTTTGTCAAATAAATCTGTCACCACTGTTTTTTGTAGTGCTATTCCATCCATAGCCAAGTAACAACAGATAGATGCTAGTTCCAATAAGCATTAATTTTCAGCTTTGCTTAGCATGGTACTATGAACTAAACTGTGCATGCAATTATACTCTTCTTGTCAGTTGTTCCTCACTTGGTGGTGCAAGTTAGCAAGGTGGACTACCTTGCCAGACATGGGATCATGAAGAAAGAAAGAAGGCCAAATCATACTGAGTGAAGTCCAACATAAAAAAATGTCAACATTTCTTCTGCAAATAAACTATAGTAAGATCTGACAAGAATTCTGGAGCAATCAAAAATGGGTTTGCTGAGTCTCCAAACAGGAATGAGAGCAAATTGACAGAGGGTGATTAAGGTCAGCAAAAGGATAGGGAAATCAAAGAGAGAGAAGGATATCCTATGCAGCCACTCAACTGGGACCAGCAGAAAAGGATCAGCGCTTCCAGACTCTTGAAGTTTACAGTATTTGAGTATAAAAATCCTAAGATAAGAGGAATCAAACCCTCAAATGATATGAAATTTCATCAATCTATCCATAACGGGCCCACAAACGAATAGACAAATTGATAGGGTTACCCACGGATGTCCAAAAGGTGTTCCCTCTACAATAAATGTTTGTGTTTTGAACCAGAAGTACTTCCAACTAGATCCTATTTTCAAATAACATGTGCTTGGCATCATTAGTGACATCAATCAGCTAAATATCATTGCAACCACTAACAAGCCAGACCTCTGCCGTTCAGCTCATCATAAACATGAATGATTTGCACATTTGACATGGGTACCATGAATGAAAAAGCAAATTCAAACTTTAAAACTTACTCATGCTACTGCATTAGAAGTGCTTGTTGGTTGATGGGTCTAGATGCTGTTTAATGCTACTGGATAAAAGGTAGGATTTGGTATTAGAGTTGGTGCAATTTAGCCAACATAGATATTTTTGTAACTGTTTGACTCTAATGGCACAATATGGTATGGTGAATTTGTGTTCCTGGATGAAAAGTAGTAAATTCATGTTGCTGATAGCTATCTAAAACAATTTGTACGGCAAAGATGCTTCCTCAAAAAATCCATTACCATTACATAATTGCTGCACCAGCAATTATACCTACTAATTTGGGTACAAAATTATATAATACCTCATAGGATCACGATAATCTTCAATGCCATCATGGAACATCCATAACGAAATAGCCATGATGAATTCCATGCTACACATCTCAATGTAAATGCCCAAAATTGTGGCCAGCATCCTATATATGAAAAATAACCCTGAAGCCTATCCAGAATAATGAAGCAGCAAGAATGGTCATGAAGCCAAACAGTGTCTGCTGCTCAAAGTTGCAACAAGCTAATGTGACCGAAGAGCAACTTGCAAGGCTGATCAGTAAGGTCTACCTGCTGGAGAGTTCTTGAGTGTATGCATGTGCACCATGCAATAGTTGATTTGAAACCTATTGACTGTCAGAGAGTACCAATAACAGTAATGATTAGTGATTCCAACACTGCTGGTACCTTCAGCATTGATGAGGTTGAAATTATGTTTACATCCAGTAGAGAATGAACTCTTATTCTCTACACACTCCTAAAATAGGATGTCTTTGACAAGATCATCGAATGTCATTGATGGTGCGTATGGCATATAAGGGTCCACTCATGAACATAAATATCAGTATCGATATCGATCATTGTCATTCAGTAATGGCCGTATAGAATGCAATTTTTTTCATAACCACATGAAAATTGAAATAAATAATAAAATTTAACCACATTCAATCATATTTTGCATATTCCAAGTGTTCTAGATAATTTTTACTCATTGAATCAATATTTTAATATTAAACTATACACTAACAAATATTAAAACAATAAAAATAAAACAAAATAAATAGAACAAATTAACACTCACAAAAAAAATGACATACATGCAAGTTACTAATAACTAAAATAGCAAGAGCAAATGACATACTTGCACATTGTTCATTAGTATAGCCAAGTTAGCAAATAAACAAACTCATTCTAAAACTGCACAGTCTATAAACACTATGTAGAGAATAAAACTGTTTGTGGCATTAATAATGCTCAATCAAGTTAATACTAGAAAGCAATAAGCAAAATATGATTATATTTATATAAGTTGAAGTTTCGCAAATTACCTTGATATCACCACCATATCAATTTTTGTCCTTGAGTAAATCCATTGTTTTCATGGCACTAATCATTAGGTGATTGACTAGGATATCCTTCTGTTACATAAAGACAGCCATTTTTGCATAACAGCCTTTCTAGCAAAGCTGGTGATCAACTGAAGATGTCAAAAAATATAATACAACAACCAAAAAGGTCCACAAGTAAAACAGAACAGAAGGAACTCCTTTTAGCTAAGAGCAGAGGAAGTGACCAGCTAACCAACTAAAATAGAGGAAGTAATAAGCTGTCGCAACAGAAAAATAACAGAAGCAACCGAATCAAAACATGAGAAAGCAGAACAGCGTAAGTAGCTCAGGTGATTAGCAAGACAGTTGGCAGAACAGTAATGGCAACAGTAAAGTGGAATAAGGCGCCAAAGTCTATAAAGCAGCAAGTGATTCAGATGAGAATTAGAGAAGTGTATAAGTAAGATAGTTGCAGCAGTTGTAATTTTCAGTTTTGGAACTCATTCTTGTAATGCTCTGCACAAGAGCTTCCCAGGGAGCCTCATCATCTTCAACCCTCAAATTCTCTTTTGCCATTTGTTGCTCTGTTTCTCCTTACCCTTCTTTCTGTATTTCTCTCTCTCTTTAATTTTCTCATTGGTTAGCTAGCACAATGGTGCTAAGCTAACACCTTCTTGAAATTGGAATTGGTCATTAAAAGATTATCATGCTACTACCAAAATTATCATTGGTGGTTTTCCTTGAATGTTCTTGATTAGACTATTGTTGTGGTGAAAAATTAGTCAAGGCCTGTGGTGCTCCATAATAATCCGGCTGCCTTGGGTACTGGAACATGTAATAATAATAAGGATGAGAATGTCCTTATCCATAAGTCAAGAAATCTTGAGTGTGGGGATAATTTTATGTACTTAAACTACCACTAGTACAATGAGCTTTAGATTTCCCAAACCACCAAAACTATCTATCATCCCTTGAGATAATGAACCTGTCATGACCCTACCACGAGCATGTGAGATAATGAACACATCCATAATAGTTACAACCCAATAACTAAAACCGGATTGGACATTACATATTAATACCACAAGCGATATAATTAAATCTAAATCGCAATGGTCACAGGATTGACCAAACTATCCCTATCTAGACTCAAAATAATATTGTACCTACTTAATCCATAAATCACCGTAAGAAAAGCATTTAACCAAAATACCTAATATATAACAACAAAAAATCATATATAATTTCATTTGGCTCACTACCCTAAAAATCCAAACTGCAAAACTTAAAAATACAGATCCAATACTGTACATAAAATCTAAAAGACCCAAAATATTATAAATACCAACTTATCGAAAAACTTCAATAATCTTCAACCCAAATCTTACAAGAATCCATTGTCCACTATTTTGAAAAGGGTTTTGAAAACATTAACAAATGTGACCTTAACGCTTAGTAAAGCATATAATTATATATAATATAGAATTTTGTGTGAATAAAACAGGCGGAAGGACAAAGTTCAAAACTTACAAGCAAAAGTTTGAAATACTCAACTTTTTTAATAAATACGTTCCAAATCACAATTTCATACAAAC
>JAOVVI020003607.1:0-18831 GCA_028571085.2 Nepenthes alata | reverse complement strand
TATTCACTTTAGTTGGGGGAGGAACCAAATTTAGTACAACACCATCTCTTTTTAGAGTCACTTGAGTCCTGGACATAGCAAGACATTATAGATGAGCAAAAACTTTGGAAGACAATTCAGGAATCATCGAACAAATTTTAAAGAAATCGTAACAAATTTCATTAGGAAGCACTGGGAAAGGAATATTCTGGTACGATATCATAAATGTTTCCATCACAGCATTTCATCAAGCTTGCTCAGAAAATAAATGAGAAATATAAATTCATAGTCGAAGGGAAGCTCAATTTACATGGCTCCCACACTGAAAAATTGAAGTGTACAGATGTATACAACCTTACCTAAAAAAAAGGTTTTCTACACTATTTGAAGCAATAACCTCGAAATTAAAGTGAAACAATCATATTGTTGTATCAAGGCTCAAATTTGAAGCAATACATCACAATATATAAATTCCAAAACTGTATGGGCTTATTTGGATCTAGAAAAATTTGACAAAAAGGAAAATAAAATTGAGGAAAATACTTTTTTGTTTTAATCGTATGGAAAATGACAACAAAAAACTATGATGAAAAATATATATTAAAATATCCTTATGTGAGCAAAGTAATTTTCTTTTCATTTTATTTCATTTTCATTTTCTCCTCATTTTTTTTTTTCTTTCAAACTTTTCTATAACCAAACTTTACAAGTTTGATATGATCTCTGAATACAACCGATTCACCTCACAAGCAGGTACCTTTACCCTAGAGGTAAAGATAGAGAAAAAACAAGATCTTGATCTTCATCTTCAATTGGAAAACTAGTTGCAGACTTTTCCATACCTATGTTAAAAAATTCAGAGGAATTTTTTAAAACTAAAAATAATAAACCACGACATTTGGAGCAGTATTTTCAATACCCAGATCAAATAATATCGAATGAAGGAATCGAAACTTCATCAACATTGTTACCGGAGCACAATGTCTAGGATTTTATATTCAGCTAATAAGGCAAGATTAAAGCGGAAGAGAATAATAACAAAGTCTCCAAAAATTAGAAAACTTCTACATCACTATGATGAAGTATTTCTATAATCACATTGTGAAACAAACATAATCCTGTATAAACATTCATACCTAAAGCATAGCCAAGCCATATTACAATCCAAACTAACTAGCCTCTCTCCAGCTCTCCTTGGCATTAAGTTCAGTAATTCCCTAAACCTCATTAAATTATTCCACTTGATCAAGCAACTCAAGCCTCAAACGGGATACTAAACCAAAACAAAACCTTTACAGGCACCTAAGAAAATCAAAGAAACATGAACGCCCAGTGCCCATGTTCCCACATCTTTGGTCTAAGAAGTTCAAATACATACAATCTTACCCTTCCATTGCAAAGATGTGGTTTATGTAATTTCAACTCATAACTTTTATGTTACATTCAAACAACTTTACTATTACGTTAAAACTTATATTCATAAGCAAATCAAATTTAAAAAAAAAATTAGTTTTGGAGGAACTTTTTAAAGTTACTGTCATAATGATCGAAGGAATCCAAATGAAAATTGCCATCAAAAGCTATCTAGAACATCAAAGAAATGGGATCAAAATAGAAAATCAAATGAACTCATTGTTCAGAAATGTCTTCTGTCAAATCAGAGTGACATGAAATATCAACTTTCAAGCAACAATGGCATTATGCAACCAACTGCCTTCCCTTCCCATGTCTACTACATACCCTTGCCAAGCACCACAGCAAATCAAAGTGAAAGATAGAGAATTATAACTGATTTTAGGGGCAAAATTGGAAATCAGCATCCTCAAAAATCATACTGAATGAAAGAATATTGAGTTCAGGATGTTTCCTCATGAAATGGCTCCAGCAAAAAAAATGAACCATTTGAATTGTAATTCCTCGACTAAAAAAATCATTTGAAATGCAACTCCTGCCAAGTCAGAGAATTGCATAAAAATCAACTTTTTTACAATTATTCTATCATAGGATTCTACTGCCCTCCTGATGCCTCGTCCTCTGCATTCACAACCAATACGGCTGCCACACATAAAGATGTAGCTATCACTATCAATAAGCAGGAAATCAATTCTGAAATAGGAACAACAGCTGCAGCCATCACCTTTAAAGCCCAAGAGTGTAGTTCCAAGTAAAAGGCAACAAACACAATAAATGAAGGTTAAGTCCCAAGACTACCAGTAATTGCCAATGTCTTCAAAGCCACCGCTGAAGCCTTTAAGATCCAGCTTCGGAAGATGAGAAGAGAGAAAAAGAGAAAAGGTGTTGAGCTCCGACTTCCCTGAGAGTATCATGGTCCTCTTGGTGAATGAGTTCCAACATTTAGGTGAATGAATCCCTAAGTAGACAATCAAAGTTGATGGTCGTCTATTGGTGACTGAGTCTTAACACTTAAGTAAGCAATTTATTAAAAGACTATCCAAATGTGAGTGAGTTCCTTTACAGAGTGATTCTCCAAGTACTATTTGTTGTATACTTGAAACTATACAATCTATCCCTTTTAATATCTCTTTTTAATATTACTTCTTGTTTTAAAAGTTGAAACAGTTCCTTTTGTATTTTGTCCTGCACCAACTCCCCTCCCATATCTACAGCTCATAATAGGGTAATACCAAAGCCACTTCTTCATAAATTTTCATGATCAGCAAGAGATTCTCCTTTTTCCTGGATAAGCATAAGAAATTTAGGGGCAGAAAATTGAACCCTCGTCAAATCCTTCTCGCAACAAAATTATTCTGTTCTAAACAATCCAACGGATATTCATGGCTAATTGGAATTTCAACTTCACCAAACAAGTAAATTCAAAGCAGAACCTATCATATACACAAATCCAAACTCCGATTGATAATAGAGCATTTAAAACATCAAGGAAACATCCAGTAACATTACAACGACAATGGCCAAGCCAAGCCCCACTACAGGGTGAGCAGATAAAACCAAGTAATAAATCTAGGATTGCATAGTAATGAGATAATTCTATAAATTCGTATTGCTACATTGATGGGCCCTAGGCTCCTCTTCTAGACCCAATTTTAACATGTATTTAAACTAGACCCAATGCCCTCTTATAAGGTTCCACATATGGCTTAAATTGTTAGCCGTCATTATCATCCTTAAACAATTATATCCAGCACACATAACATTTTTAAATGACCAATAATGTCAGTGGATCACCGGAAAGCATGTTCATTTCTATCAAAGCCACATGGTTGATCATGAGTTGTCAAAGATCCCAGCTAATCCAAACTAAAATCCAAAAATTGAGGTAGTCCTTAAATATTAAGCACACCCATCATCAAAACTGCTCTATGCATTCTGACATCAAACATTCTTCCACCAATCTGACTTATAGAAGGAAATGAACCTACAAAACAACAATTGATGGAAGCATGTAGCTTCCCCACTCCCGAGGTTCCTGTTTAAATGAACAAAGAATTTTGCAGAAAAGAGAGAGGAGCAAAAAAAATTGGAGTTGAGAAGGCATCCTAACTGAAACTTAAAATAAGCAAAAGAGGGGAAAAAATAATAAAGAAGGCCCACCATTCCTTTGGAAGATGAAGCAAAGAAACACCATCAATAGCTTATGCTCTATAGCCCACATAGACCAAATATAAGCTAAATGAAGGATCCTATCCCAAACAACAAGTACTTTCCATTCCTCATTCTAGCAATTCTTCCAAAGAGCTCTACCCCTGTTCATAGTTTTTCCTCCCTCCAGGGGTAATTCCATCTGTTGTTGGGAAGATAAACACGGCCCTTTGTATTTCAGCAAAACAAAGCAACATGAAAAGTAAAAGTCAAGTTTTCCAAGGTGATTCATATATTAAGCTTTCAAATAGACTAACATGGTGAATATTATTTCCTGACTAACTATGCAGTCAAATGTCAATCTCCATCAATACCAAACCAAGATACAATCCTTACCTTCCAACAGGATATACATCAATTGAGTTCCCCAAAAATTTGGTCTTTAACTTTGACGTGATATCATATGTGAAGTGCTCATTTTCAGCATGCCCGGCACTCATTGGAGGATGGTGACTTACCTGAAAATAATGTTGGAAGGAATTCACACTAAGGTGGCATGCTTTTAAAATAACTAAAAGAAACACCGCCTCAGTAAGGTCTGAAAAGAAGATATTACAATTTAAGCATCCAATCCAACACAAAGTATGATAAAATAAAATGAAAATAACTTCTAAGGCATCATGAAGTCAATTAACCAAAAGAGCATTTCAAGGAAACATGAAGGAAGAATGAAAATCAGTCACAGCTTACTTGTTCTGCTATGAATGTAATGCCTCCATGATTGACCATTTCGTAAGTCTCGCCAAGAATTGGATTGAAAGGCTTCCATGTTCTTTGAAAGGCATAATAAACAGATATGAAGAATGATGCTGCAAACAAGAAGTTTAGTCCCCCACCAGATAAAAGAGAAAGAGAAATAGGAGACAGGAAGAGTATCTGCATGAAGAATGCTTACATGCATAAACTAGTCTCATGTAAGGATCCTCACATACATCAGCCTCATCAAGAAGGTAGGAATATTCCATCAACTGCATAAAAAATGGAACGAATTACACCGTGCAATAAAACGCAGGAAAACTCAGTGGGACACTTAAATGCATATTTACAACTCAAGATAGATACCTCTGCCATTTTCTGCAGCATGGTCATTGGCTCAAAAATAATGACCGGCAGCGTAACCAATGAAGTGACATCAGAGCCTATGAACTTCTGCATTATCTTCCAGTAATTATCTCTGTCCTGAAAGGAAATCAGAAAGGCATTAAATTTTTTATTTCACCTAATATTATTTAACTTGCAATGATAAAAAGCTGCTAACAATTCCTAAATACATTTCCACAAGATGCATCTTTTGTCATGGTACCAGAATTCCAATATCAGATGATATCACAGGAATCATTATCAAGATTTCTCCTCCACTTCTCAGAGGGGATATAAAGCAAAGCCAACCATTTCACTGGTCCAACTGGTTAGATTTTGCAAAGTTCACTGATAAGAGAAAGCAAACAGGTGATAGAAACTCTGTTAAGGTGTAGCTTAACGCTTATTAGGAATTCTGAGTTCAGTTTAACTTAAGCCCAAATTCTATGTGATTAACATCATAACCTCAAAAGACAATGCCCATATAAGAAAAGCATTTGCATCAGAGAAGATACAGTAATTACAAGAGACACTTATTACAAGGATGCAATCCATGAGAGACATTCAAAAAAAAAAAAGCAGCACCTAAAGCAACTTCGAAGAGATATGAACTGGAAGTATCAAGCTGTCCACAAAATTTACATCAGAAGAAAAAGTTGCTGGCCTCCTCATACCACATGAAGATAGTACACCAGCCCCACCAAAACCTTTCCTATTTCGTCCCTTCAAATGCACCACACTAAGGCATATATGTCCCACAAAATTTTTAGAACAAGGACCAGAGAATTGTCCAGTTTTGATCAATAAAAACTAAATCTTATCTAAAATTCCTGTTGGCAAATTAAATTCCTAGCAGTATAGATCTGAGATATCTTCTTGGCTAAGCACATGGGTTCAAAATTTAATAAAAGATCTTTAGATATCAACACATAACAGGGTACACTTGTGGCTTCTTTATGATGATAGAAGCCTCCTTAATATTACTCACAATCAGCTGAAATCTGTAGTGCTGTTCCTGTGAATTTGCAGCTTGCCATTTAGATCCAAATGAGAAGAATAAGTTGCCACAGATTCTACCTTGCTTGTTTATATTAGCAAAAAACAAATTGATATGAACCAGGTGGGAAAAAAAATTGCTTCCCAGTGTAAATATGCCCAGAAAACCTTCAGTTACTTTCCTTTAGAAAAAGAAAATTCTTAGTACTCCCTAGTATTCCTCACAATCAACCAAAATCTGTAGTGCTGTTCTTGTGAATTTGCAGCTTGACATTTAGATCCAAATGAGAAGAATAAGTTAACACAGATTCTACCTTGCTTATTTACATTAGCAAAAGACAAATAAATATGAACCGGACCAGAGAAATAATTTGCTTCCCTGTGTACATATGCCCAGAAAATCTTCAGTTACTTTCCTTTAGAAGAAGAAAATTCTTGAGTCGTCTTGTTCCAAGTTTAATTATAGCTTCACAAAGATGATCTAAAACAGTGGCTGATTTTCTGATCTCTTTTAGTAACACGTATATGGGCTTTGTCCCTTACTTTGAAATGAATTTCTTCACTACGGAGTAGAGAGTCCAACATCCGACCAGAAAGGGATGACACAGGATCTACGGTTTCAGTCCCTAGTCTTACCCCATTCCAACCCTTAAAAGAAAGAAAAATTGGAAACTCATTAACATAACTACAAAATGGCAATGAAGAAATGTAACCAGTGATAACCCCTCCTCTTGTTTGCAGAATAAGAAATTTAAGGATTTCTTGGCTGATCAAGAGAAGAAAAAATTGAATCTGGAATGCCGTTGTCTATATGTCATCAAATACAAAAGACTGCATGTGTCACAATACTCAATATGCATCGTAAAAGGATTAAACATTTAAATTCATATTATTCTTCACATTGCAACCTAGGCTGTAACATTAGCATATGACAGTCGTTTTAGAATAATATTTGAGACAATATACTCAAAAAGAGCCACCACACCTTCTCTCTCAGTCAATTGCATCAAATTACATCAATTGAATTACAATAGCCACAAAACGCTTCAGCAAAGAATGGAAGAAATTGAATAAAAATGAGACGAGGAAAAAAAGTGAATACTGAAAGGAAATGGAGGAAGTGTACCTCTTGTTTCCATCTCCCCTTTTGTGCTTCGTCTTCTGCATCTTCAGTGCCTCCCACAGGGTTTACAACTACTAAACCTTCATAACCCAGCAAACTGAGAAACATACCACACCCTTGAAACTCAGTACACATAAAATTTGACCAACCATCATAGTCTTGGCATTAGAGACTACATCATAGCAACACACAGACCAAAAAAATATGTTCCATGGAATCAAAAGAGTTAAAATAGGAAAAGAAAATACATACATACGTTTGTGTGTGTGTGTGTGTGTGTGTGTGTAGACACACACCTCCACAGCCGCACATGTAAATAAACATATCTACGTGCATCTGTCAATATATCTAATAATTTTAGAATTGATCAAAACCACATCCATCATGCAGGATGGAGCAGCTTGGAAAAGTAAACATAAAATAGTGGGCTGGGCTTGGACAAAATATGAGACCTATAATTATTTTTCCAGGCCGACCTTGAAAGCATTCTAGAACCAATCTAACCCGACTCACCACAATATTAACATACTTGTATGTAACATCATATAGCATTAATGTATGTGCATGATATACTTAATACTTAACATTTTGCTACACTTAATATATCATAAAATCAACTTATATACTGTGTTTCAATTAATCAATAATCAAAATTTACTATGCTTAATAAGCTAAAATATACAGTATTTCTATATAATGCTCAGCCTAGCCTGCTTTTTATGGAAAGGCTTGATTATAAAGGTTGGCCCAAGCCTAAAACTCGAAATCAAGCCCAGTAAGCCAGGCCAAGTTAAGCCCACTCTTCAGCGAATCTCCATAACTAAGCCTACTCATCAAAAGAAGCAGGGTGGCGCAATGACTCTAGGGAGGTCACACGAATGTTGCAGTCATACCAATACAATGCAAAGATGTTTCCATGATTTATTAATTGACCTCCATGTTACAATAAAGAAACCGTATCATACGCTAATGCTTACCCTCACCAACAAGATTTGACATATAAATATCACATAATATGCCTTTTGGCATCTTATATATGCAAAATAGAGAGGCGCACATGCATACATACATAGTCTTCCGTCCATATTAACTGGCTTAATTTCCCTTTCAGGACTTCCCAAACTGAATATACCTAAAATAAATAATTGTTGAATTTACTAGTCCTATTTCACCCTTATGTTATCATTCCCCCTTTTTTAATTTGTAAAGGAAAAAGTGACCGGTTAGAACCATTTTTCATTCTTTTGACTTTTTTTCTGTGTACAATCAAGGTGAAAAATGGAAAGCATAAATGAAGTATCCGTATGTAAAACAATGTTTACAACTATTATATTCAATATGAACAAGAAGGGTGATAAAGTAGACCGTATCTAGGCATTTGAATGCATAATATTTTCTTCAACACTCGAATGGTAGAGATATGACAAGGCAAAGTGGTTATTGAACAGAATCAAATAAACAGAAGAAGCACATAAATCCACATCTACCAAGAATTGCATAAAAGGACTTTCATGAATTAGTTTGACATAGCATATAAGTCGTCCATCCATTCTTAGAAGGTCTATTACTTCTTAAGCAATTCCAAAAAGCTTTTGATCCTTTTGGGTCCGACCAATTCAACCAGCAGTCTAGCACTTACCCATCTTCCAGAATTAGGAGACTGAGTATGGCTCTCTCTATATATAAACCAGATTAGTAGTATTTACAACTGTTACTTCAACTTTAAAAAAATAAATCGACTCAAGCATGGGGTCCCACATCATGGGGTCTAGATAGTAGATACATATCCTAACTCTTGGGTTTTTAACAATTTTTTTTTCATGATAAAACTGGCAGAGAAATTAATATCAGTTGCAATTGGCCTTTTCTAATAGAGTTGAAGCATAGTTGAGGAATAGCATTGTATGTACTAATTTAGATATCATATATAAAATAGAGGACCAATGGAAAGAACATAAAACCTGAAAAAAAAAAAGTTTGCTGTGGTTCATGCTGCTTACAAACATGAGGCTCATGAACAACTCAATGGATTGAAAGAAGATGGCATAGATCAGCCAAGCTATAGTAGAATATGTTACAGAATTAAAATGCCAAATAAAATTAGTCCATAGCCCTTAATTTCTCAATGACTAGGTCATACTCCAAAACCCCATGCTATCAGATCATTGTCACTAGGTCATCCTTTTCAGGTCATACTCCTTTCTCTTTTCCTCTAGAGGAGAGGATCCGATAAGAGGAGTATTAGTTTGTAACATTTAAATAATAGATTTTAGTAGATAAACCTGATATTAGGGAAAAAACTCTTACATTAGAATGCCCTAAGTCATCCAGAAAAAGAACATAGTCAAGCTCATGTTTGCTTCCTCTTCTTTTTTCTTAGGCAAATAAAGGACTTTGTTACTACCAAAAATACGAAATATAATGACCTTCCACGTGTTTTTTAATTCTGATAAGACGGATTCCTCCTTTTGCACCTCAACCTAGATGGCATTTTATTAGTCGAATGAATATTACACTAATACATGCTACACGAAAAAATTATATGCTAATAATACTAACAAAGAATAAATATTAATATATAGACCCTAGAGGCCCAAATCAATTAGTTTAGTACACTATGGAGCATGTGTAAAACTGAGCCACCAAAGGGGTATTAAATAAATGGAATTGTGATATGGATGGCACATTAATCAGCTCAATTTGAAAGGGGATGATAATAAATACATGCAAATCCACTTTATAGAGTTGTTTCACAGATGCAGCTGTGTAACTCACCACCTAATCTCATCAGAGTCATTCGACACTTAAAACTTATATTCATCAGATCGGATATACAAATAGGCCTCTGATCAATCTGCTAACACCAATAGAAACATGCAAAATATTAATGAAAGGGTAAACAACCCTCCTCCTTCGGAATACATAAGTGCTATTGACTACAACAAACTTGGTTCTTCAGGAACTCTCATTCAAACAGCTTATTCCAACTCACCTTAAAGATTTCTCCTTAATCCTTGCTAGTCCATTAATGGTTTACTGCAATGAATGGCCACAATCCACCCCTCCAAATTAGTCCTTCTGATACTGTTAATTGTATCTTAGACTTGTAGCCTAACTGATATGCAGCCTTTCCTAGTTTTAGTTGACCCAGTTTGGGTAGCACAGATCATGTTTGTATGTAGATTATAGATCCTGCATCTTCTAGTAATTTAGCAGCACATTGTCAGAGTGTGGACTCCTGAATAGGGTTTGAAGGCTTCTACAACCTTGTGTAAGACCCTTAATATTCAGTAGAATCACATTCCTCTTCTTCATCTTAGTTTTGCAGGGCATGGGCCATAGCGTAACAACAACACTGCTCTTTGTGACTTGGAAGTCACAGGTTTGAGCACAAAAAAGCCTTTGTACAACACAAGAGTAAGGCTTTGCGAATCTAACCTTTCTCAGATCCCATGATATGGGAACATCATATATGGAGCCACCTTTTTATCTAAAAGTTGTCCACATAAATATCTTCTCTATTTCTGCAAGTTGTACCCTACTAAATTTGAACAGATACCGGTTATGTTTGCTCCTAAATCAAGTATGCCCCTGTTCACCCTGCCTTATTTGATATAGAACCCAGACAACGGACATTGCAGACAATCACACACCCGACACATCCTCCATGAAAGTTTCGGGGGCCCCAAGGTGAATAGATGAGCCCAGCTGTGATCATTGTCATCAAGACCTTAAAAACAAAATAGTTTTGAAAACGCTAGTGTGCTCGAATATCAGCTTTTCTAAAAGCCTCTGTCGTTTGATAATCCAGCTTTCGCTGGCAACACAGAAAGCAGCAATTCGCTATTACAGAAGAAGCTGCTCTTGGCCTTTTGCTACATTTGCCAAAGTTGGAACGGAGATGTTTTTTAGCTTTTCCGGAGCTACTCGTTGTCCTACTATACAAATTTTCCAGAAGCATGCCAAAAGCTTCCTTATGAAAAGCTATAAATTATTGGACCACCATAACCGAACAACAACTCAATCTTATAAAGACACAACCACAGCTTAGCTGCATTATACAAAATGGACCCTTAGTATCTTCACTGTAAAGTAAACTTCCAAAGAATAAATCATGGCAAAACTAAAGGAAGTCTCAAATGAAAAGCAGATATGATAAGGGTAACAGACAAACCAAGAGTTAATTTAGCAACGAAAAGAAGAGAAGATGGAGCGAAAAGACAAACTATGATTTAAATTTAGTAACAGTCCCTAACGACTCGAAGTAATTCCAAGAAACTAGAATATTTGGGAAAATGAAATTAACACTGAGGAGCAAAATGTTGACAAAAAACAACGCAGGCATGTCGCAAATTGCCATAAGACACATATCAACTAAATAAATCCAAAAACAGAACCGAATCTTTGAAAATCTTGAAGATCACAGGTCAAACGGAGAGGACTTTCGTGCTTACCCATTAACCGATTTATGCATAGCGTTTCCCAAGTTCGACAGGGTGGACGCAAACGAGGAGAAAAATCCACCGCCACTGTTCTGCTTCGGATCCTTGGGTGCCATCTCTGAAACAATAAGCCGACTCCCAAACAATTAAACTCACCAAACTACCTTACTGTTACAGAACAAGATCAACGATCTGGAGATTAGTCAGATAGAAAATTGAGAATTTGCCTGCTGAACGAGGGCAACGGAGAACTGAATACGGGTATGAAATGTCGGAATTGATATAGAACTGGTATTAATATGGAAGAGATCGGAAAACGTCGAGGAAATGGGGTCAATTCGCTGGTTGGCGGTTGATTTTGTTTGAAGTCAAAAAAGGAATTTTCCACGGAATCCCCGCACGTTTTGGCCGCCCAGTTCTTCAGGCCGACGCGATAATTCAACGGAAGTAGGTCCCCATTGACACAGGAACGTGGGCGCTGGGCCAGCTGCACATCAGATTAGCCACTGGATTTTTATCCAACGAATATAATTTAATTTTGATAAAAATTTTTAAGATATGTAAATGATTGTTTTTTATAATTTTTTAATAATATAAATTTTTAAAATTTTAAAATTTAAAAAAATTAACATGGGCGTAGTATATGTATTTGATAGGTTCAATTAAAATTCAAGCTGACCAAACGGAATATATCTGTGATGGGTTCAATTAATATTAGAGTGAATGGGGTTTGTTCCGAATACATACGGCCCGACGCAACGGAATAATATTTGAATCCCCCGTCGACCGTTAACCACCAAATTAGTTGGCACAAAGGATAAACAATGCACATTTATTTTTAACATGAAAAATTATTTTCAACCATGAAAAAAATCACATACTAAATTCTAAAAAATTTTGCTATATAAAATCTGTTACAAATCCCCGAGACAGAGTACAACCGACCTGAGATAGAGTAAAAAAAAATTTTAAGAGCAAGAAAACTCTCATTCTCTCTCTTTTCTCTCTCTTTCTTCTTCCATTCGTCTCTCACTTACGATGCTCTTTGCTCTCAGATTTTACAAGTGTAGCGGCGAAGTCTCACGTTCGCACTTTGTCTTTACTCCTTTTTTCTATCACTTAACCTTAAAAGCACTTGGTGTGCTTTATAATGACATATGGCCTAAATCCCGTAAGTTGCTCACCTACTCTGGATCTTGCAGATGATTTGTTACACCAGCTGTCATTTTCCACACTTCCACCAGTTCCCGCACTTTTGGTAAAATAAGCCTGACCCTATCTATTACAATGGTCTCATCCCAGCTCAGCCACACTGGCATGATTGCTCCTGACCGGTCTCCTCTTAGCCGGGCGGCCTCCCTCGTTGACTTCATCTTCCATCCGATCGGTCTCTCTAACCGGCATCCTTGTTATCTAGTCAGCCGGCTTCTGCTACCCAGCCAGCTTCCTTCGACCGCTCGCTACACACGCGAACATTCCAACGCTCATACAAGCCTTGTACAAACCTCCAATGATTTTTCGTTTGTTGAGCCACCCATAAGAGAATAACCAAAAACCCAACAAGAGTTGCTACATATCTTGTGAAATGATCGAACAACTGTTAGCAAGGTTGGATTAAATAAACTGAATAACAATATGCAGGATAATCAAGTAACTATGGTGCTAGAAAGCTAAAAGAGTTATAGTACGATTACATTTAGAATAGACCAATAAAAGTACATCAGAATAAACAAGTCAATGATAAACAATTGTCAAATTGGATAGTCGATCATCCATATTTAGTAAATCTTTGGATCAATAGACAGCAACTCATCAGGAACCTGGATGGCCACGATCGAACAATTAATTTGAAAATATCTAATTTGAAACGTTAAAAGGTATATCAAAGAGCGAATTCCACAAATCTCCTGACATCTTATTTTTAGTTGTGTTGCGTAGGGTCTAATCTGAAGAAATAAAAATCGGATCAGCTCCAATTCGACCCAACGGGAAAGATCAGCAACTCCTTAACCCAGATAATAATCCGTATTTAGGAACGCATCAAAAATATAATTTTTAAAAATTTACAAATATTTTTTCGATAAATTTTGCCCCCCGTTTGTCAATGGCATTGTGTAATTGTCACTTGTCAAGCCAAGAGTGTTTATATATCAAAGAAAATAACAATAAGGAAGAGAGCTTGACTCTCTTTTAGGAGCCCCGGTGAGAACTTGGACTTACATATATTCTTAAGATGATGTATTGGTATATTTTTTATTTGTATTATTAAATAACATTTTTGTAGTGGAGATTTTAATATATAAAAAATTATATGTACTATTTTTTTAATAATTTTTTTATATTATTAACATTTGTTAAATATTTAACCTAATGTTAATTTTTCTAAATAACCATTTAATTTTTTTTAAAGCTTGTCAAGCAAATTAATGTCATATTCAGTTGCATTTTGTTTTAAAAGTTCATGCTTTGGCACACTTATTTGATTTTAGACTTATCTCCTATTTGCAACGCTATTTACAGAATGATTTCCAAGATACTTGCTAACCGGATTGGGTGAGTTAATGTATTTTTACCACTTCATTCTCTATTATTATCAATGGGGAGCCAGTGGCTTCTTTTGAGGAGCTAGGAGAGTCGTGTAAGAAAATTTTAATGAAATAATACTTTAATTTATAGAATATTTATTATCACATTTCTTCTTTTATTAATCAATCATAGATAAATTTAACGTACCTGGATCTATTAGCGTTAATCATTATATAATATCGTAATTGTTATTGTCTCAAAGAACAAGGATATGACTTCTCTCTCTTCTCTTGATGATTTGTAATACTTAAAACAAATCTTGTGTGTGTCCCATAAATGATAGCCAAGGATGTCCTTTTATAGAGGGAGAAATGATCATTCCCAAATTATCAAATTGCCTATCCTTTGGCCAAAGTGATGTGTTTTGAATTGATATAACTGTTAAGAAGTGATATCCATTCGCTCAACGGGTATGTCTCAAAGAGACATATCTATTCATCAAAGGACACATCATTTGAAAAATAACATATTATTTTCATCAAATGATACGTCTTGAACAGGTGTATCTTTTAAAAAATTTCTCTTTATATATATACATATATAAACGAATAGGATTATTTAATTGATTCAATAAATTAATAATTTATATGTCTCGTCATGTGGGACATATTTCTAACAAGTCGAGGGGTCCTGTATCACAAATTATGGTCGTTCAGTCAAAATCATACGACCATAATTTGCAGAGCCCATTTTTTCTGTTTTAATTTAGAAAAAGACAAATAAAAAGACACCTGACTGTTGAATTTGTGGTTGAATAGTCGCGATTGTGGCACAGGGCCCCTGAGCTCGGAGCTAGGGGGCTTCGCTAGGGATATTCTTTGTCATATTTTCTTTTCACAATTGTGATGGAGGTGCTTCACAATATTATTTTGGTTGATTTGTTTTGTTCTATGAAATTTTTAATTTTTAAGTGATTAATTATGAATTTATATTTATATATAGAAAATTAAAAATAGGAAATTATTAAAAATGACTTAGTATTTATAATAATAACATTATTATAAGAAAAACATACCAAAATAGCATATTTATTGTAAAATTTAAAAAGCACATTCATTACACGTTACAACGAATTACTATGTAAAAAAAACAACAAACAAAATCTAGCATTGATTTTTTCACAATTTTTTTGAATCATCTGTATCAAGAGGTCTCAAAATGTTATCTAAATATAATAAAAACATATAAAATTATTATTTATATAAATTATGATTTCAAGATAGAAATTTTCCATCTCTTATTTTTAGTTATATATTTAAAAATAAATAAGTATAATTTAATTATTTTTTAAATTAAAAATTACTTTATATTGACTATTTAAAAATAATTCACGGGGCTTTTATAAGGGATTTAATTTCAACCGTTTGATTTTAATTTCAACCCACTTACAATTTTCTCAGTCTTCCAAAGCTTCTTCCTCTGCTTCTGCAAACTCTTCCTGTAACATTTCATGTTCTCAGTTACACTTAATGATACGTCATATTACATATAAATTTATAAAATATATAATTATTATACATATAATTCATATGATTTCCATATCAAGTGGCTCCGACCCCATATAAATGGAATATAGCGTTGGATTATTTAGAGATGCTACTAAGTACCAAAATTATTACTATAAAATTTTATTAAAGTATAAATAATGACCATAATAATCAATAGCGGAAGCATAACCAATAAGTAATACCAAAATCATATTCATTTCATTACAAGATTTCAGACACCCATTACAATTTCATTAAAATACATAAATACATAAGTCTAAGCCACTCTTATCTTTACTGCTGCTCATTCAGTACCAACTTGTACTCACAATTTGAAGGGTTAGAAAAATAATAAGAGAGTGAATCGAATACTCAATAAGGTCATAATATACAAAAATATGCACATTTATACTAAAATTATGTTATTATAAGGAATAGAAATCAGATACAATAAAATGCAATGGAATAAACATTTTTCCTAATACATTTATCCTTCATTACTTTATTCTTATGCTGATTCTCATTTTATTTTCTTCAGGGACCAGAACTGATACACCATACCAACTAACGAAACAGACAAATCGAAAAAAAGATTGGGTTAGTCTACACAATCTAAAGCCTAACCACGTTTAAAACCCCAAGGTGGGTGAATTGTGATAGCCCACACAATTTAAGATCTAATCTTCTTTCATACTCTGAGATGGGTGGTACTATCTATAATCCCGATAAACAGGGCCTAAAGTTACCTCGCAGCTCTTTGGGTAATTCTTTAATTTTATACTGTAATATTTTAAGGTATGCCAAAAAATATCACTCGTTGAAATCCGGCCAAGGTAATCTCTTGAGTTCTACTGTAATATTTATGTCATGTCAGAGAATATTACCCACAAAAATAATTTCTTAGTCAAATTTCTTCTTTTTCTTCAAAACTTGATAACTTTTTATAAAAACTTTTACATTGTTCTTAATACTTCTTTCTTTAATTTTTTCCACTTCGGAAGAAAATACTTAATATTCTTGGAACTTACAAAGCTTCTATATAAACTTCCCATATTATCGAAATATACACCCAAACATACATAAAATATAATATTTAGTAATAAATCGTAAATCGTAATAGAAATCAATGTGTTGTTCATTTTAGTAGCTTTAACATTAAACTTTTACATATGTTAAAAATTCAGATTTAGCATGTAATAATTTTGGCTGATTCAGTTGCCGATCCGATCATGAGCTTGGGGCCAACTTGGGTTGATTTCTTCAGTCTAACTTTAGCATAATTACATAAGGACTTGACTATTGGTTTGTGGCTGATTTAATGACCGGTTATACTAATTATTATTATTATTTTCCATCATTTATGAACCGGTTTAGATTAATCGGTTCAATGGTTCAAGGCAATTTCCATCAGTTGAAAATATTGGCTGGTTCATTTGTGGGTGTTATGTCCCGGTTCAGTGGTCAGTTTGAGGTATATTTTTTTTATCGATTAATACCTTAATATTATATCACAATATTTTGGTTAATTTGAGTGCTGGTTCAACTAGTTCAGGAGCCAAACGAGCCAATACAATAGCCATAATTTCAGCATCCATTGGGTGTTGTTAGCTGATTTTGGCACCATTTAGGGCCTTAGTTCGGTGATGAGTTCAAGGTATTTTTTGCCACCATTTCATAAGTTGATAAGTCAATCTTAGTACTTAATGATTTGGTTGGGTCGGCTACTGGTTCAACCAGTTCAGGGCTAGTTCAGTCTCTTTTCTTGGATTACCAGATTCAACATCAAGAATGATGGGCCGATTCTGATACTGTTTAAGGGTCCGATTCAGTAATCATTTCAAAGGGTTTTGGACAGCCAATTCATTAGTGAATAGGTTAGGCCGACTGCAAGTGTAGCCGATTTGGGTCTAGTTCGGTCAATTTTCCTCAAGCTACCACAATCAGCATCAATAGGCATACAAAATGGCCGGTTCTGGTTTTGTTGATTTTATTGCTAATTTGAGGTCGGTTTTTTATCGGTTCAGTGAGTTTTCTTACAGTTTAAGCGACTCAATTTTAAGAATTTGTCCGGTTTATGACCAGTTCAAGTTGTTTTTTAGCCAATTCGGGTCAGAATTGTAACTAGAGATTTTGTATCAGTAATATTATGATGCAGCTGATTTCTATTTCTATTTTGGTGATCGATTTATGACCAGTTTGGGGCCAATTTTTACAGAGTGACACTTGAACATCATTATAAGGTACTCAAGTCTATATAACTGCTAGTTTGGGCAATTTGGGGCCCAGTTCATAGGCTGCAAATTTCAAATATCAGCAAGTCTGTTGAGTTTAGTTTAGTTGCTGATGTAAGGTTCGATTCTTTGATCAATTTAACTCAATTTTATGAGCTATTTTATCACAATATCAATAAGAGGTTTAACTATTTGCCACCAAATTTGAACCGATTTGGAAATCATTAGGTCGTCGGTTCAGTCAGATAACAGTAGTTGATTCAGTTACTACTTTTGGTTTTAGAATTTCAGCAGATTATATCTCATATTAAAATGATGATATGATAAAAAATATTGAGTAATCTAAGTATTGGAGCAACAATACTTAATGATGATTTACAAAAATCAGCAACAATTGAAGGAGGAAATTAAAATACACTCGCCAAAAAATTAAGTTTCACTTCTCTTGCTTTTGGTTCAACCTCCTCTGCCTCCTAGTTTGTCTTCTGTTTTACTTAGTTTTTCGTCTTTTTTTTTTCTTTTTATTTTATCCTGTATTTCTTTTGGTTATTTCCCTTCTCTTCTTCTTCTTCTCTCTCATGTGGCCTTATATAATTTTGAGGCCAAATAAATGAACTATTTTCTAAAATTTGAGCTACTGCCAGTACACCTGAAACGTCCTCTTAATACCAACAAATGCCCATAATATTTGGTTGATCCATCCCCCTAAATTTTCTGAATCACCATACTATTTGGTGGCTTTAGAAGCTACCAAGTGGTTATTAAATTGGGTGATATTTTATTTAACTTTTATTTGGTCATTGGTGAGGTTGGATGAAATCGACACTTGCTGATTTTTGTGGCAGTGTCGTGTGTGTGTGTGTGTGTTTTCCATTGAATTCTTTTGAATTTTTGACTAAAATATAATGTTGCTATGTGTGTGGAAAACCCTTATTGTAAGAAAATATTAGTGAGATAATACTATAATCTACAGGATCTTTATATTCATATTTCTTCATTCATTAATCATATATAAAGAATAAATATACGTACCTGGATCCATAATCATTAAACTTTTATACCAAATTGTAATAGTTCTTGTCTCGGAGAATCGGAAGATGATTTCTCTCTCTTTTCTTTATAACTTGTGAAATGTTATACAGGTTTTGTGTGTGTCTCTAAATGATGGCCAATGACGTCCTTTTATAGAGGGAGAGAGGACCATTTCTAAATTATCAAAATGTCCATCCTTTCGCCCAAGTGATGCGTCTTGAATAGACATAACTGTTGAGAAGTGATATCCATTC
>JAOVVI020003606.1:0-12633 GCA_028571085.2 Nepenthes alata | reverse complement strand
AAACATTTTTATCGATAAATAAATACTTTTGACATTTTTATATCGGATTATTACCAACATTTTGCATATTTTATTCATTTATATATATATATATATATATATATTATATATACATATTATTGAATGTTAGACTCACTCTTATTATATTTTGTAATTTTTTATATTAGTGGATAAATCTTACAAGGTTTTAACAAAGGGATGTTTCAAGAATTTTATTTTTGTTATTTTAGTTATTTAATTGCTAGGTTCAATTTTAAATTTTATTATAATTATAATTATTTAAATTAAAATAATTAAAATTAAGATTAAAGGAGGAAAAAATTTGAATCAAAAGTTAAAATTAAATCGGATCACATTGAGTCATTGGACACTTAACTAGCATTTGACGTGCACCCACGTGTAAGATGGACAGAGTGATCACGCTTGAAGGACGTCTAATCAGAGCCTGAGCACACTTTTCCAGTGTCCTCCTACTTAATGCACACCTGAAAGGATGCTCTAGTGTAATTTCCCATGCGATTAGGGCTCAATGCGTGTTCGAGCGACGCTCGTGCACCCCTCAGTTTGAGTGTAGCACCTGACGTGCGCTCGAGTGCCAATCACCTATAAATATAAAGTATGGCTGAGATTTAGTTTTTTTTTTTTTTTACAAAGTTTTGAAAGAGGAGAGAGAAGTAAATAGGAGAAGATAGAGAATGAGGGAGACGAAGATAGAGAAGCTCAATTCAAAGGTATCAAGTAAGATTTTTGCTAATTTGGAGTTAAGGCAAGCGTATTTAATGTCTTCTTTTCTTTGTTATTATTCTTTCTTCAAATTTTTAAATATTTCTTATTTTAAATACTCATAAATGACATAATTTTGTAGAAAATATGTCTATATTTAACATGCATGTGAAGCTTTTCCTATTTTGTTTGTAACTATGTATGAAATTCAAGTCTAAATACATGTACACTGTATATTTCAGCTAGTTTTTATAATGATCCTTCATGCATGTACTAGAATTATAATTAAATGACTCTTACAAGTTTTAAATTCATACATGATACTATATATATTTAAAAGTATCCTTGCATGTTTGAAACTGTCTTGCGTGTCTCAAGAATTTCTCAAATTTTGCTGTGCAGGTTTATACTAAAAGAGAAGTTGCTGAATTTCTACAAAATTTTATACTAATATATTATTATGTTATAAATTTTAGAAAGTAACTTTTTACATTCTTTAAAAATTTACATACGTAAGTTTTTGTATAGTTTTCATACAATGTATGTTAAGAATTGATGAAATTTTAAAGGAAAGACTCCACAATCTATTGGGAACTATGAATATTTTCTCCGAATTAAAAAATACATGAATTATGATAAATTATGTAGAGTTTTCATAAGTCTAAATATCGGACCTGATGGGCATACAATAGTTTAGGCTGGCCCACGGCCAAACAATGCCCGAATAGCCTGTTGGACGGACAACTCAAATAACGGCCCAACAGGAGGCGAATGCCCGAATCTTAAAAGGCTCAAAATGGTCAACACCAGCGTTGACCGTCGAGACGCTAGCGAGTAGCCAACTCGTGTACAGAGGGTCAACTCGAGCGTTAACCGGAAGTACTGTAGCAGCAGACCCAAAAAGGCGTTAAACCTGCTACGGGTCAGGCTCAATTTGGCAGGCGAACTCGTGCACGAAAAGCAACGATCCTTTCATAATCACACGCTTTCCTAAAAGCTGATATTTTCCAAAAAGGCGGCAATGAACTCACCGCCCAGCAAGTTCATCAATACGCGCTCTGGCTCGTTCGTTCTCTTCCTTCAAACGGGCAACCTCAGCCTTTACGTTTGCATTATACGCTTCAACACCCGCCTGAATAGTCTCAAGGGTAGCAGTCTCCTCACAATGCTCTGCCCCCGAAGTCGCCAACTTAGCGTCTAGCCAGTCGATCTCCGCCTCCCTGTCGGAGATCACCCGATCTCGCTGGTCCATCACCTTGATGATGGCAGCAACCACCTTCAACTTCTGCACAAAAGACAAACGAAAAACAAGTTAGAAATCCTGAAAGGAGAAAGTATGCAGAAGGCATCGCAAAAAATTATACCACCCAGACTCTCCTCGTGGGCCTCTCAGGCCTGACCTCCAGACTCGACTCAGGCAACGGTGGGCCGGATGTGACGCCATAACGAGCGGAGCTGGCAGCCGCCTCCCCTAGAATCTCGTCTAGAAGCCCCTCATCAGCATCATCTGCAGCAACAGCAGGCTCACCGGCTACAGCCTCCGCAGCAGCTGCCAGAGGATCAAGATCCCCCACTGGCTACTCAGCAAGCGCCTGCATGACTAGAGAGCCAACAGATGGCTCCTGCGCCTCTGCCGGCGGCTCACAGGTTGGCTCCGTAAAGGACTCCATTTGCACCGCTTGAGGAACCGCCTACAGCACGGGCTGTGCCAAGATAACACTTTCTCCCCTGGCCTCCGGCAAGTCTTCAAAAGATTTTTCCATTCCCGTGGTACTGTTGGGGCCGCTGCAGATCCCGTTGATGACGTAATCGGACCCCAACGACGACGACGAGGAGGGCATCTCCAACACCATCCTCTTAGGCCGCGGACCGATAAAGTCATCATTTGTGGGGCGAGGGTGGACAAGCAGGCCCCTGGAGTCCTCCGGCCGCACCATCATCGCCTGCGGCCTAAGCTTTTGAACTGGGGAAGGCGGTCCCCAGTTCACCTTCTTGATCTCTACCATAGAGACCAAGAAATCCCGTCTGAAGTTATCAATGTGGTCTTTGACCAATTCGGACAACCACTCTAAGGACGTCGTCTTCGCCACAGACGATGTCCCAGTGTACACATCAGGTACCTAACCCCAATCCTTCACAAGGGGCCAGGTCTCCGCCATACTCACAAAAAAGAACCAGTTCTTCCAGTTCTTGAGTGAATCATAAATAGCCGTATTTATTTTAAGGCCAGGACGGGGGACAAGGGAAATCCATTCACCTCCCTGATTTATTTTAAAGAGTTTCTTCACCATGGACATCATCAACCTCTTAGAATGTTTGCGAAGAAAAATACCGAGGGTGCAAATATACCGTACGACGTTGGCACGAAGCTAGGCAACAGGGACTCGTAGGGCTTGCTGGATCGACTACAATTCATCCGGCAGAGGAAGGCGAAGACCGCTCCTAAGATGGGCCTCATATATCGTCACGTGCCCTACTGGTGGAGAGAAGGCCATGTCGTCCTTACCCGGGACCCTCCACGCAATATCCTTGGGAATATTGAACTCGACGCACAACGCTTTCACATCACCCTCTCGAAGAACAGAGGAGATGTCGACGACGGAGGTTGAAGCCATGGCTGACAGAGAAGACTAGGGTTTCTTTGAGGAACGAGAGAAAGTTAAAGACGAAGAAGGCAAAGTAAGGAGGCATGAGAGAATATTCAAAATGATGAGGGAAACTTAAACGGCAAGGTGTGAAACACCTTAAACCGCCTCAGAAAGGACGCCATCATTCCTACCACGTGTCATCTCCCTAATTGGCCCTTCAAAAAGCAAATCCTCTGACGTATTAATGGCCCGAATATCGGCCCAACCAAGAGAAGACGTGTGTCTACTTTTGGCCTGACAAGCCGGCTAATGGCCACGCATCAATCACGGCTCGCAGAAACTCTTCTGAATTCTGGCAAAAGAAGGTCAACAACTCCAGTCAACTTTATCCTCCGAAACTGACCAAAGGCGGTCAACAGCTCCGGTCAACTTTCTCCTCTGGAACTGACCAAAGATGGTCAACAGCTCCGGTCAACTTTCTCCTCCGGAACTGACCGAAGACGGTCAATAGCTCCGGTCAACTTTCTTCTCCAGAACTGACCAAAGACGGTCAACAGCTCCAGTCAACTTTCCTCTCCGCCTTTCATAGAGTCCTCCGGGGTCCTCAAACAATGAAGGGTAGTGAGGGCATCCCATCATGAACATACCGGAAGCCAAAATTCTTGCCACCGGCATGGGCTGCTAATGATGGGTATACTATAGTATGGGCTGGCCCACTGTCAAAGAAGGCCCAAATAGCCTGTTGGATTGACAACTCAAATAACGCCCAACAGGAGGTGAAGCCTCAAATCCTGAAATGTCCAAAATGATCAACGCCAGCATTGACCGTCGAGACGCCAGCAGGCGGCCAACTCTCATACAGATGGTCAGTTCAAGCGTTGATCGAAAGTACTGTACCAGCAGGCCTAAAAAGGCGTTAAACATGCTACGGGCCAGGCCCAATTTGGAAGGCAAACTCGTGCACAAAAAGTAACGATCCTTTCATGATCATACGCTTTCGTAAAAGCTAATCTTCTCAAAAAAGGCCTCAATGAACTCAGCGCCAACGTTGGAGTCAAAATGGTCACAAAAGTATGAAAGAGATGAGGTGATTTGGATATCTGTTGCACTGTTTAGAAGGAAAAAGAATTCATCAAATCACACCTGTCAAACCCACCAACCCAGAGAAGGCCACCATTGCCAGTCTAGAAGAACACGCCACCTTGCCCAGAGAATGTGGCTCTCGTACTGTCCATATAAGCTTGAGGTCTTCGTTCTGGAAGATACACGCATGCTCACAATAGAAAACATACGCTCTGATACTAGTGCTGAAACACGCTCACACAGAAGCTTTCATACACACTCTCTAACTTGAGAACATTCAGAACAAGCTTCCTGAAAGACTTTCTACAGTGTAACTCATGAACGCTTACAGAGTTTGAACAAAGACTCATCTTCTCTTTCTCTTTGCAGTAGCGTTCATCCTCTAATCCTACCAAAGGCCTCCAGATTCCAAGAGACCTTTCCAGATTTCTGAGAACTGTTCCCTAAAGCTTCCACGCTTTCAGGATGCCGCTTCCACTCGCTCTCTGTGAGCAACAAGCGGGACTCACATTCTCAACGGGCCAACACTCCTGACCACCCTACCCTCTCTCTCTCTTTTTCTTATCAGTTTACCTTCCTCAATTTGAAGGCTTTTTACTGTCTTGAGCGTTGGAATATTTTTGGTGGGATAACCTTCCGCCGATACACTGACCTCTTGTTCACTTTAGTGGTGTGTAGGATTCAGACTCAGTGAACAGGGCCTGGTCGAACTATCCAGATGAATCTTAATTTATTCGAAGTCGGATCCAGGTACGCATCAAGACCATTATAATAAGTTTAACGGATGGTATATTATGATATACATTAATATATTATAATAATAATCAATGTTAAAACCTATCATCCATCGATGAAAGTAACGTTTAACCCCATCTATAGGATTATATATATGATAGTCTACTTACGGGTCTTGAATTGTAGTGTGCGGCCTTTAGTTGAATAAAAATAAATATAACCTGAGTTTTAATTATTCACTCATTTAGTCAACGAGACCCTACTGGCCCTTGGTCCCTAAGAAATTAATATTTGAGTATAAATTTATATGACACATTTTGACTAAGCACTGAAAGTATAAATTTGAAATCTATGTATTATTATTATGAAAATTTATGTCATTATATCTAAACTTGATTTATAGTCTTTCCAATATATTTTAATGCAAATTATACATGTTCAAATATGAAATTATATGCCTTATTGAGTTTTCAACTCACTCAATTTCTACTTTTTCACTAACTCCTTCAGATAAAAGGTTCGAGCATTTAAAGAATTGTAAAGATTGAAGGAGAGCTGATCAAAGAAACTAGAAATTAGATTCATGATATGTTTGGTGTTGTATCTTAGTTTCAGATAGTAGTTTAATATCTGTATGTTATTTGAACAATGGTTTGTAAGTTATGAGATTAATATTAGTTTTTTCAATATTATATGGATACAATTTACTCTAATTTTTATTTTGGTTTAAACATAACTCTGTACGTAATGTCCAACATCATGGTTTGGTCGATATCAGAGCTATATAATGAAGTGACATTTTAAATTTTGTATTTAGGTTATATTGTCTTTATTTGCTCAATCGATGTATTGACATGAAATTTATATTCATGGTTAATTGGGTTACTAATTAGATAATTATTATTGTCAATGGTTATTAATTATAGGAATGGGTATCAGGGCGTGACAAGCTAAAGTGATATCAGAGAAGTCATAAGGAGAATGTCTTTTTTGGTTTGAAGATTTAATATGATTAAATATTTTATATTAGGATTGAAAGATGTCATCAGGATAAGGAGAAAATATTGGACCCAACTCCCACCCCGACCAGGAAGAAGAGTACTTGGCAATAATGGCAAAAATAGTGGATGTGATAGAATTTATGGCTTGAGGATCCCATAACCCAATGTCGGTGATAGATGATCCAACGACAACTGTATATGATTGCTTCACTAATGAGAGAGTACCATAATTCATGGGTAACCCAAACCATACGAAGGTGAAGATTTGGATCCGTCGGAACGAGAAAATTTTTTTGTCATACGATGCCTGAAGGAGGATAAGGTTATGTTAACCTCCAACTAGTTGGAAGAAAAGGCAGATCATTGGTAGTCGATGAAGAAGTGAGTAATGGAATTGGAGAATGAGGGAATTTCTCAGGTGATGTTCATAGAAGTTTTTATAGACAAATAGTTTCCAATGAGCTTGAGGGAATAAAAGGATAATGAATTTTCCCATTTACGGCAAGGGAATCGGACGATGTAGAGTATGATGCCAAGTTTATCAAGTTATCCCACTATACCCCTCACATGGTCTATAATGAGGTTAGGAAGGCAAGAAAATTTCCACAATTGTTGAATGATACAATTCAAAAATAACTTATGATGTTGAAATTGAGGACTTATAGAGATGTGTTGGATTATGCTCTCCTATTTGAACGAGAGTTGGAAATGGAAAAATTCTCTGAGAAGAAGTTAGCAAGCCGCAAAGGCTAGAGTTCGAGATCAAAAGGATTCCATAAAAGATCAGAATCAATGGACAAAAAGGGAGAAAGGAACTAAAATCCATGGTGTATCAAGCCCTCAACAATCAATGCCTATGTGCCCTCATTGCGAAAAATCTCATGGAGTAAGGTCATGCTATAAGGTATTGGGAGCGTGCTTCAATTGCGGCCAATCTAACCATATGATCAAAGACTACCCTCATCCCTCGAGGCAAATAACAAGGAAGCCAAGTATTTCAGGAAGAGCATTCGTAGTGATAGCCCAAGATGCGGATGTATCGCCCATAGTGGTGGAAGGTAAACTTATAAGTTTTAAAATTTCAGTTCATGTGCTTTTGAATTTGAGGTCAACTCATTTATTTGTATCTCATAAATTTGTTCATTATTTGATGTCACCCTCAAGGATTATAGATTTTTCATGAATAGTGTTAATACCTATGGGATCATCTTTAGTTATGGAGATTATATACCCTAGATGTGTTATTTGGGTCAACAGTTTAGAATTGGTAGTAGATGTAATTTTATTGGATATGCATGATTTTGATATAATCCTAGGTATCGATTGGTTAGCTATTTATCATACTAGTATAAATTAGTTTTATAAGATGGTGCATTTTATGATCATGAGATATAACCCTTTTATTTCCAAGGAGTAATACAAAAATAATCACCATACATGATTTTGACATTGCATGCCTACCATTTGAAGAAGAGTGGATGGCAAACCTATTTTAGCTCATACAAGCACAATTGGAAGCCACAATGTTTCAACAAGGGACATACCAGTGGTATGTAAGTTTGAGAATATTTTTTCAGAAGATTTTTCAAGATTGTCGTTGAATTGAGAGATTGAGTTTGAAATTGAGATAATACTTGGAGTAACGCCAATATCAAAGACCCCCTATATAATGACACTATCATATTTCAAGGAATTGAAGCAACAATTATAAGAGCTGATGGATAAGAGTTTCATCCGACCAAATATGTCTCCATAGGGTGCTCCAATACTATTTGTGAAGAAGAAGAATGTGTCTATGTAACTATATATAGACTATCAAGAGTTGAACATGATTACTATAAAAAATAAGTACCCATTGCAAAAAAATTGATGATTAGTTTGACCAATTACAAGGGGTTCAAGTATTTTCAAAGATTGATCTTTATTTGAGATATTATCAATTGAGAATTAAAAAGGAAGATGTGGCAAAGATGACTTTCTGAATAAGGTATGGGCACTATGTGTTTTTGGTTATATCTTTTAGGTTAACTAACAACCCTATAACTTTTATGAACTTGATAAATCGGGTGTTTCAACCCTATCTTGACAAGTTCATAGTGGTATCTATTGATGATATGTTAATAGACTCGAGAAGTTATGAAAAACACGAAATGCATTTCAGGATTGTACTCCAGATGCTTCGAGAAAGGAATTTGTACACAAAATTGAAGAAGTGTGAGTTTTGACTCAAGGAAGTCATATTTTTGGACCGTGTCATTTCAAATTAAGGTATTTTGATTGATCTTAAGAAGGTTAAAGCTAAAATTAATTAAAATCAACCGACAATAGTAACCAAAGTCAAGAGCTTTTTAGGAATGATGAGTTATTATTGAAGATTCGTGGCGAATTTTTCTAAAATTGCTATCTCGATAACCCAATTGACAAGGAAGGAAGTCAAATTCAATTAGACGGAGGATTGTGAAAAGAGTTTCTAGGAGTTGAAGGATCATCTGATGACAGCCCCAATTTTGATAATTTTTGAAGGATTTGGAGGATTATAGTCAATTATGATACGTCTAAGACCAAACTAGAATGTGGTTTGATGCAGTATAGGAAAGTAATTGCATATGAATCAAGGTAATTGAAGACGTATGAAAGAAATTATCCAACCCATGATCTGAAATTAGAGGTAGTGAATTTTGTGCTATGTTTTGGAGACATATCTTTATGGAGAGAAATGTTTGGTATATTGGGATCACAAGAGTCTCAAATATTTATTCTCTCAAAAGGAACTGAATATGAGACAAAGGAGATAGATAGATTTTCTAAAAGATTATAATTATAAAATTTAGAGTCAATCGAAAAAGGCCAATGTTGTGGCAGATAATCTAAGTCATCAAACGATGAGTTTTGTGGCTCATTTGAATATTAAGAAGATGGAGATAGTGGAATGTATAAAACAATGCGATATTAAATTGCCTCTTAGGGTACTTGGATGATATTCTCTTATTTCCAAGTGCAACCAAAAATTTTAAAAAGAATTAAATAAGCTCGAATGGATGATCCGTTCTTGATGGATATTGCTAAAGGTTTGAATAGGGATTCTAGAGTGGATTTTAATATAAGTGCCGATGGACTCTTGAGATTTCAGGAATGGATATTTGTGTCAGATATTAGAAAATTGAAAGAAAAAAATCCTACATACCCACCTGAGAATTAACAAAATGTATCAAAATGAAAGAAACTATTTTGGTGATGGAATATGAAAAGAAATATAGTAGCATATATGAGAAGGTAATTGATATATCAATAATTGAAGGCCAATTACAAGAAACACCTAACCTACTACAACTTATGCTAACTCCCAACTAAAAATGGGATGATATAATGATCAATTTTACGATGGGATTATCAAGAACACCGAGGAATCGTAACGTTGTTTCGGTGATTATAGATTAGTTCATTAAGTCAGCTTATTTCATAGCTATTCAGATGATATTTTCTAGGCATCGATTGGCGAGATTATACATTAATTAAGTGGTCAGATTACATGGAGTACCAACTTTCAGTGTATCAGATTAAGACTTGAGATTTGTCTCAAAATTTTGAAAAAGCTAACATTAAGAGTTGGAGACTAATTTAAAGTTCAATACAGCTTATCATTTCTAAACGGATGGACAATTAAAGCAAACAATTTAGATTCTAGGATATATTAAGAACTTTGATTCTAAAAATGAAGGTCAATTGGGATGACTATTTGTCATTAGCTGAATTTGCATATATTAATAGTTATTAAGTGTTGGTATGACCCCATCCGAGGCTTTCTATGGAAGAAAATGTTATTTCTTGATTCATTAGAAAGAGACCGGTGATCAGAGACTTTTAGAACTGTAAGTCATTCAAGAGACATTTGATAGGATTTTGATTGATTCATGATCCATTGACAATTGCTCAAAGTTGACAGAAAAGTTACATTGATCGGAGGAGATCGAAGTTGAGTTTTGATGTAGAGGACCACATATTTTTAAAGATATATCCGTCAAAGGAAATTTTGAGGTTTTGGAATTAAAGAAAAATTAAAACCGAAGTTTATAGGACTGTTTGAGATTTTAGAGAAAATTAGTAAAGTAGCCTACAGCTTTACTCTACCCCTGATTTTAGGAGATGTTCATAATATGTTGCACATGTCAATGCTTTGGAAATATATCTACGATCCAATGCACATCATTGAATATGAACCATTAAGAATAAACAAAGAGCTGACATATAATGAGAAACCAGTTCAAATTTTTAATAAAAGAGATCAAGTATTTCGGCCAAAGATAATTCTATTGGTTAAGGTCTTATGGAGGAACCATTTATATGAAGAAGTCTCATAGAAAAAAGAGAATGAGATCCGAAAGAAGATTCACACTTATTTCTTCGATGAGGTACATAAAATTTTGAGAACAAAATTTTTATAAGGAGGAAAAGAAATATCATGTTTGAATTTAAATTTTATTATAATCATAATTAATTAAATTAATATAATTAAAATTAAAATCAAATAATGAAGAATTTCTGGTTAAAAGTCAAAATTGGATTAAGTCACATCGAGTTATTGGATGTCTAACCGGCGCCTGATGCACACCCATACGTGGGATGGGTAGATTGGTCACACCAAAAAGACACCTAATCGAAGCCTAAGCACACTTTTTTGTGTACTTGTACTCGTTGCACGTCTGAGGGGTACTTGAGCACGATTTTTCATGGGATCAGTGCTAGACGTAGATCCGAGCAATGCTCTTGTGCCACTCTATTTTGTCGTGGTGCCCAACGCACACTCGAGCACCAGTTGCCTATAAATATGAAGTTTGGCTAAAATTCAGTCAATTTCTATAGAGTTTTAAGAGAGGAAAGATAAGAAGAAGAGAGAGAAGGAAGTTAGAGGAGCTTAATTAAATTGAATCAAGCATGTGGTTTTGATAGTTTGGTGTTAGGGCAAATATTTTTTAAACATTTTTTCTTTTATTGTTGTTATTTTCTCAATTTTCTGAGTATTTTTTATTTTAAATATTTATATATGACATGATTATAGTTATGATGTTCATATTTAACATGCATATGAAAATTTTCCTATTCTTCTACAATTATGCATGAAATTCAAGTCTAAATATATGTACACATATATTTCATCTAGTTTCTGCAATAATCCTTTATGTATGTATTAAAATTATGATTAAATAACTCTAACATGTTTCAAATTCGTTCATGATACTCAACATGTTTAAAAGTATCCTTTTATGTTTGAAATTTTCATGCAGGTCTCAAGAATTTCTCAAATTTTCATGTGCATGCTTATACTAAAAGAGAAGTTGCTGAATTTCTACATATTTTTGTACTAATAGATTATTATGCTATAAATTTTAGAAAGTAATTTCTACATGCTTTAAAAATTTACATGCATAACTTCCTACACAGTTTTAATACAATGCAGGTTAAGAATTGATGAAATTTTAAAGGAAAAACTCTACAATTTGTTAATAGCTATGAATAATTTTTCTGAATTGACAAAATACAATAATTAGGATGAATTGTGTAGAATTTTCATAAATCTAAATATCGGACTATTATAATAAATTAACGGATGGTATATTATGATATATCTTAATATATTATAGTTGTAATTAATGTTTAAATATATTATCCACTGGTAAAAGTAGCGTTCGACCCTATATACAGGATTATATATATGATAGCTGACCTGTGGGTCTTAAATAGTAACCCGTATTTTAATAATCTGCTCATTTAGTCAGTAAGACCTTATTAGCCCTTAATCCCTAAGAAATTCATATTTGAGTATAAATTTACATGGCATATTTTAACTAAATATTGAAATGATAAATATGAAATCCATATATAATTGTTATAGAAATCTATATCATTGCATTTGAGTTTTAATTACAGTTTTTCGGATATATTTTTTATGCAAGTTGTATATGTTCAAATATAAAATTATAGACATTGTCGAGCTTTTGGCTCACTCTATTTTTGTTTTTCCACTAACTCCTTTAGATGAAAAGTTCGAATACTTATAAGATAGTCAATATTGAAGAAGAGCTGATCAAAGAAACTAGAAATTATATTTATGATATGTTTAGTGTTGTATCTTAGTTTTAGACAGTAGTTTAATATATGTACATTATTCGGACAATAGTTTGTAAATTATGAGATGAATGGTTCTTTATTCAGCATTATATGGATGTAGTTTACTCTGACTTTTTTTCAATTTAGACATAATTCTTACGTAAGATCCGACATCATGGTTTGGTTGGTATCATATCCACATGATGACATGACATTTTTGAGTCCTGTGTTTATATTATAATATCTTTATTTGGTCAGTCGATATATCGACATGAAATTCACATCCAGAGTTTATTAAATTACTAAGTAGATAATTATTAATATCGATGGTTATTAATTACGGGAATGGGTACTAGGACATGACATTAATTGTTGAATGTATTGTGTTAGTATTAGAT
>JAOVVI020003605.1:0-18833 GCA_028571085.2 Nepenthes alata | reverse complement strand
TCAACCCTTTTATGTTGCAGCTGATTCCGTCCACGTGACGTCATCACACGTCATTGCGTACGGCCATCAGACTCGGATGCAACAACAACCATATTTTTAAAAATTTTTATAGTAATATCTATTAATACTAAATACAATATGCAGGAAATTTTCATAGAAATTATTATTCAAAAAGTGTTATTTAACATCTAAACGTGGACCGTTTTTGTACAATATGTGTGGAAAATAAGTCTTTTAAAAAATATCGCAAAATATCTCCTCGGCATGATGCCACACTATTTGTAACTATATAAACTAAAATAAGTCATTATTAATTGGCATCTCAAAACTATCGGTGAACAATTTGACTTATTGCGTCCGTATAAACATGCCCCTAACAATTCCTAAATTTGTTAGCCCTCTCTACTCAAAGAACGCGTAATCAGCTAGATCCAGCAGCTAGCCTTCTCTTCTCATCCTAATCCGTTTGCATCCCTTGTCTCCGGCGATTGGTCCCTGAGTAAGCGTCGACTTTGGCGACCGAAAACATCAAGCGTTTCGCAGAACCTAAGCCTAGCTTCTGTCTGGGCTGTGGCGAAGACGTCACCCGTTGGTTTCTATAATCATTCCGGTGCTACATCTATTCGAATGAAATGCTTAGTTAATTCAAGGCGTATAACCAAAAAACCATTTCTTCTTACGACTTTTCGGTTACTTCCTCTTTTTAGTCTTTTTCAAGCGCCATTCTACATCGACAATAATCTCCGGCTTACGGGCGCCGCCGAGGTTGGCGAAGAACGGGACCTTTTTCTATCCGCGGAGGCGGCTCTAATTGTTTAGGGTTTCTACGAACCTATCGTCTGGTTTCATCAAAGCCCTAATCGTCGAGCTTAGCCAACACCTTTTGTAGTGAATCCCTTAAATTTTCAATTTTTGTAACTATACTGAGATTTTCCACCAATGCCCTAATTTTTTTTTCCATGCGGGGACGATGAGGTTGTGATAGGATTTTGCGTGTTTGATAGTTGAGGTAGTGTGACTAGTTGATTACGATGGGGAATGGTGGCATTGATCTGAGCATGAAAAACGGCGAAGACACAGGAGGAGACACAGATGGTGGTTATGGAGGTATGAGCACCTCTAAGGGAAGTGATCCATTTGTCGATCGAAGTAAAGTTAGGATTTTGCTATGCGATAACGATACAAAGAGTGGGGAGTTGGTCCTCGAACTCTTGTCCAAGTGCTCTTATCAAGGTAATTGTCTTTTGATTCTTGGTATTGTTAAATCTGAGTTTTGTGTCTGTTACGGTTATGGGCAAATTGTTTACCATGTTTATTGCTTCTTCCGAAATATCAGTAATTTGATTATTTTCTTCATATTTTAATTTGCTTGGACACGTGTAATTATAGGCGTGGCCCATTTAAAACAATGGCAATATCAAATATGTATGTTACTGTAATTATAGTTGATGTATATAACAGATTGATATCATCCAAAGGCATGCAATTCAGTCACTACATACTTCGAATAAGATGTCAAATATTAATAGTTATAATATATGGTTTTTGACAAGTATAAATTGACCGAAATGTCAATATTGATCGTCATACAAAATGAGCTATTGCAAATTGAGTCTCCTAATAATGATGGTTGACAAATTGAAGTTAATGAGTAGATGCCGTGACATAGGAGGTTTTGCATGGTATACGGAAGATAAAGTCAAGGAAAAACTTCCAATGGAATATTTGATGATGTACGGGGTGAATGGTTTGCCATTGATATTCACATTGAATAGGGTTTCATAGTACTTGTTTCAGTGTCCAGATTTTATATTCCATGTTTTATCATGCTTGAATACCTTTAAGATGAAGTGAAGAGTTAAAGCAACAATGTTGAAGGCCACTTAGACATTGCAATCAAGCCGTCCAAGTTAATATCATGTGTTGAAGCCTCTGCTCCATTAATGGTTTTTCTTTTAGTTGAAATTGTAATGGCTAGTGGCTTGTAAGGATGCGACAGTGGAAGGACATAGCTCTTGATTCAGTAGAACTACAAAGACTTGGAAATATTTGCTTCACTAATCATGAATACTGTAATGTAAAACTCTTCTGATATCAACTGAGATGTCTTCTCTTTTAAATTCTAAATTGAAGTGATAAGTAATCACTGATGATCATTAAATGGGAGGCTGAGGCTATGATGGAGGTTGTTTTTTGTGCTAATAGGATAGTAGCAATAATATTCAGATGTTGCGAGATATAAATTGGAAACATAACTTGCTGGTTGCTGTGATGGTGACAATTCTATGAGTTTGTGATGATGAGCTGTTGCAATGCTGTATTATGTTGGTGCTATAATTTAATCAGTTGGTGGAAAAAGTCGGCGATAGTCCTACCGTGGAATAGTGAAGGTCTTATGACAATTTCTGTTGGCAGTGTACCATTCATGCCAATCACATCGGATATGTTTGGGAAACATCGTTTCTTTTTATATTAGTTATCAATTTGTATTACATGGCAATTGTTTTATTATATATTGATTTTTAATGTATTCTTGCATGATAAAAATCCTTAGAGTAGGTCACTATGATTTTGTGATCATGATGAGATCATTCCCATGAGCTTTAATTACTTATAAGATCTATTTTTAAGTATTCCTAACTGTAGGATCACTAGGATGGGGTATTAGAAACCCGGATAGACTAGATTGGGAAAATAAGCAAAATACTGATTGAAAGAATATGTTTAATTGAAAGTTTTTGATTCAATTTGTCAATCATTACATTCCAGAAGTCACTAAAAAGGAACTTACAAAGTAGAAAAAGAAAGTCGATTTATTATCTGTTACATTTATGAATCCCGTGATTTCTTATTAATAGAGATTTTTGAGTAACCGTTGAGTAAACTAGTATGAAATAATAAAAACTATCACATAATGTTGTTCAATTTAAAAATGAATTTCGCGTTAAATCTAGTCTATGGTATAAAATTGATAAATCATTTCTAGTTTGATCGTTGATTTTTAGAAAATATCAGTATCATTATTGTATTAGTTGAAGTCAAATTGATATTGGAAATATCAGATAATTTGCCTCAATATCGGATATATTAAAATAAAAAATCCTTCTCCGAGTCATACGATAAAAGAAAAATATCGGTTGATATATTAGTATATTATCTGGTATATTGACCAAAATATTGGTTGATATGTTATAATATTGGTTAGTACGTTGATATTATGTGATTTTATTGTGGTATAAAAAAATATTAATACCAGGGGACTCAGTATTAATATATGTTGACCAATATTTCATTTCATGTTTCTTTTAGATGTGGATTGGATTGAATCTTTTTTTTTTTAACAAAAAGTAATATTATGACACTTTTACTTGAATGTCTTCTGATTCGATTCATCAATAGGTTTTATTTATTTCATGTTTCAAGTGCTAAGAAAAAATGGTTATCACAAGATTAGTTAAAAATATATATATATTTGTCCAACTGGATTGTAAGAATAGTAATTCCTTGTCTTTCCATGAAGTCTCATACTTGTTGGGTCACAAAAGGCATGTATCTTGACTATTGTTTAATTGATTATGATCCAATTTTTTTATTCATTTTTTTCTTTCATTGAGTACTAGCTACTATTCTTACTAGTTACTTAAACAAAAAGGTTCCAAAAGTTTTCTTCTATGACCATCCAATGAATTGGAGAATTCTGGATTTCATGTCTTATTTGGGAGTATGATAATCTTCCATATGAATCCTAATCATGAATTGAATTAGAAACTAAGTTGTCAGATTCACATTTTCTCTAATTGAATTTCTTGTATGAAGCCAATAATTGAGAGAAAGTTATACCATTTGAGGGATTTTCTATTAAATTTTCATAGTTCTTGTTGGGTCCTAATATAATGGCCCATAAAACACGGCCCAAAGAAAGTGTCCAAATGAAAAGCCTAAAGACGTGTCCACGAACCAAGAGGATTGGACGGCCCAAGAGGCCCAAAAGCCCAAGCTAGCTCCTTACACTAGACTGGCCTAGCAAGCCCGAGAACGTAGGCTAGTGTCCCAAAAGCCAAAATAACGGCAAAGGTCCGAGAGATTCCTTTAACCAACAGGGGCTCGAGGACACCACAAGGAGCTGATGACATCAGGGACGTCAGAGAAACGTCCGAGAACCCTGGCCCTTAGGTACGAGGATCTGGAGAAGAAGCTCGAGAGCCTCAGAGGTTTCATCAGGTTTCAGAATAGTCCGAGAAGTCAAGAAAAGACCCGAGGACCCTTCACAAGGAACCAAAGATCCTCAAGTCCTTTAAAAGACAGTTAACGTCCGAGAGTTACCTCCCTCTAACGGGTTCACGAACTGACAAAGGGACAAGGTACGCCACACAAGGACGAGGACCATCTCATACATGGCCGAAGCCCCAACTAAGCAAATTCGCTGATTTCCAAGGAATCTGTAGCCACTGCAAGACGCCGCCTCCACAGAGCACGCATACTCAAATCAAGACTGACGCCTAGAGTCTATGCACCTGACATGCTCGGGCCCTATTAGTGGCGTGCCTCCCTGCACACGCCATCATTCCTGACACGGCCAGCAGGGCAAGTGGATGGCTCCCTCACGCGCTTGGTGTGACCAACAGGACAGGTGGACAACCTCTCGGCCATACGCCAGCTGCCACGTGTCCTCTCCCCAGCGGCACTATTTTTTCTATAAATACTTAGCAAAGGCTCTTGCCTCGGGACCTTTTTCCTCTCTTTCGAACAAGAAGGAACAAATGTGACAAAGCTTCCTAACGAGAAAGCTCCCAAAAAAGGAGAGAAACACAAATGAGAAAGGAAAGGGACTCCCAACACTTGTGCTTTGTAAGACTTCGAACCATAGTGAAGCATTTCAAAGGGCCCAGAGCCTCGTGGTTTTTCCTCCTCATTCAAGAGAAGGCTTTCCACGTAAAAACCCGGTTTCAATCTCTCCTTCCTAACACCCTACACTCCCAAAACACTTGTGTTGCACGGGCCCCTGGATCCGAAACGCAACAGTTCTATATTCACAAGCAAGAAAAAAAGAAGAAAGTATCTCTTACTTCGTTTTATGATTAATATAAATTCCCCTGCTGTGTTAGAGTGAGGATTGTTATACTTATTTGGTGTACTCCAAAGAAACGTTCTTTCATTGATGGCGGCAGTTTTGTTCTTACATATCTATAAGAGTTCTTATGAAGAGTTAATGCAACTGATGCTTGGACTTGAGATTACCATAGTATCTTATCGTGGATTATTGTATTAAGATACTTTTGATATGTGTCTATTACTTCATTGCATTGCAGTAGTCATAACATATAGTTTGAAACATATGAAGATATGTAAGTGATCAATAAAGGAACTATTACTCCTAGAAAAAAGGAGAAATGCCTTTGTGACTGATCGAATTAATGATTTGGGAGTCTTTGACCAAAGCAGGATGTAGTTTAAAAAATGTTTCTAATTACATTGCGTGAATCATATATTTGAGGGTAGAAATATATGAACATAATATATTGGGTTGACATTATCCATACCCGTACCCATAAGAGCTGTTGAGGCCTGGGTAAAGTAGGATTGTATTGCAAGATAATTCTTATAAACAGGTTCAGTTAATTCATGATCCTTTCATATCTTAATGGTGGAGTTGCACTTTTTAGAAGCCTTTGGTTAGTCATAACTAATCATAAGGGGAGTCAAAAGGGTTTGATTCTACCATGTTAGAACGTGTTCTAATCAGCTAGATTAGATCTTAAATTTATTCTACTTCCAGTTTGATTATAAACCTTAAGGGCCAAGCACGTTATGGTTTGTTTACCCATTTTTACCTAGGTAGAACATGTGATAAGGAGTTGTTCACTTCTGGAGCCTATTATATAAGTATGGGCCCATTGTAGTGAAGCATCATTCATGAGTTGGCTTTTTATGAAGCCTTCTATGCAGAAGTAAATTGAATTGTAAATTGGGCTAATATAGGCCTTTTATGAAGTCCTTTTGTTAAAAGGTAATGATGGACTTAATATTTATTCTAGGCCCAAATTCTAGTTGGATAATGTTGACCATTAAGAAGGATCTTGATCTGTTTTGTTGGTATTTAGAAGGATATTATGACCCTTTCTCTTCATCCACCTAATTCATCTCCATTACCCTATCTATTCCCCTAATTAATTCTTCATTTACTTGCTAGATTTTTGGCTTTCCATTTACTAGACTTATGGTTCTTTATTTTCCTCACTTAATATGGCCATTTAGGAAGATGTACCTTTAAATACACTAGAGCAAGCACTCTAGGTGTCTATGAAGGTCCACCTTCTCCAATTTTCTAGTGTGTGACACAGTTGTAAAGTGTTGACAAGGTACAACAACTAGTGTAGATACCCGAGAGACCATACACTGTGTGATTATCCATAGTCATCTGATATGTTGGTATCATCAACCACTTGGCCAAGTTCAAGACCACATCTTTGTATGGGGTGATATGTATATTGAGGTATTTAATGATTAGATCTATATTTTCTGTTATTATATTTGCTAACCTAATCAAAGTAAAAGGTAACCCTGGAATGTAAAATTAAATTTGCTTATTTTCTGTGGTGGTTGGACACTTATATATCCCTAATTATTTCTGCTGCAAGTAATGGATGTGTTGCACGACATGGAATGTTATGACTGGTTGAAAATGATTGACACTGTTGGTTGAAGTAATAATTTACAAAGTTTGGATCAAATTTATCGAGGGTTATTGTGTGGTACATGGTACATAGACAAATGTCATTTTACATAAGAGATTTTCATTAAGAATTACATTCGATACATGGTATGCTGGTATGCAGTATGCAGGGTGTTTTGAGTATTCTGGTAACTATGGGTTGAACCGGTTGAGTTGGTGAGCTGTGTGTTGTCCATTTGGTGCTTGTGATCATATAAGAAGTTTGTATCTTCTTGGTTGCTGCTTTTGTGTAGATGCTTGCACCGTGATGGAGGAGTGGGATAAGGTATTCATAGATTCTTGATTTTTTCTTTGTTTTCATAATTTTTAAGGCAGTAGAAATTACAAATTAACTACATAAAGTGACAATATCATTTACCAAGAGAATTTCACAATGTTGGTTGGCTGTGGTATTATGGATTCTGGTAGAAGATTGATTGTAGCATCTGTTGCAAATTTTGTTGCTGGTGATGGCTAAAGGTTGCATTAGTGAATGTTGGAAGTGGGCATGCTGACTGTGTACTACTTATGTCTCACTTTGTGGCACCCTGCGTTCCCCTCCCATGTGCTTTGATGGAGCATGGAAATTAGATGGCACCAAAGGTGATAATGGTTGGTGTGTCGACATTACTGTGAGAGAAATAGCAGACGGTGACATTGTGTGAGGATGTTGAGAATAAAAATATTTTATGGTGCTACTTATTGGGACTATTATCTCTGATAATCTATGGAATAGTGAAAGTTATGTTACTCCTTTAGATATCTCTATCATGATTTGAACGTAGGAGATTAAGGTACTTTTTTTTTCTCCCCCACTGCCTTTGTAATTTTCTGTTGGTTTTTACTCTTCTGTTTTTGTTTTAAATGGGGAAGATTCTTACACCATCTGCTTTCCTTTTTGTGATGGTAAACACTGATGTGTAATGTTCTATTCTTGTTTTACAGGCCTAGATGTCTAAGTGCAGCTAGTATCCCTGTTTTACCTATCTTTTTGAAACATCTGACTGTCAGTCACTGATCTAATTACTCATTATTGCTGATTTACAGTGACTTTCGTCAGGTCAGCCAGGCAGGTGATTGATGCTCTTATTGCTGAGGGAGTTGATATCGATATTATACTTACTGAAGTTGATCTTCCTATAAAAAAAGGGATGAAAATGTTGAGGTACATTACACGGGACAAAGAATTGCAACGGATTCCTGTCATCAGTTAGTTTTTCATTTCCCTGTTATTCTGGTTTTATTCATAACATAATTGATTGTCAGCATTGTTTGATTCCCTTTTTTTTTTGGTTTTAGTGATGTCTGCACAGGATGAAGTTTCTATTGTTGTGAAGTGCTTAAGGCTTGGAGCAGCAGACTATCTTGTGAAGCCCTTGCGAACTAATGAGCTGTTAAACCTGTGGACACACATGTGGAGGCGGCGTCGAATGGTTTGTACCAAGAGCTTTTCATGCCAATTTATCTTTCCCCCCGCTTGGTGAGAAATGTCAAGTTCTCGACAAGCAACTCTTGGTGTTTTTTTGCTCAAAACAATTGGGATGATAAGTATTGAGTGTGCTGAGGGACTATTTAGTATTTTGGGTTGGTAAAAGTTTCATCAGGTGGAGCAAGGATAAGATTACCCCAATCAACCACTTTGGGTTCAAACTAAGGAAACAACCTCTCTGTTTTACAATGTTAAATTTGTGTATATTTGACTCTCTCCAAAGTCTACAATTAGGCAAGCCTCGTGTAATGTGTTGCTCTTTGAAGTTTCATTATGTTCCAATGCAGTGCATGACCATAGGATTTAAAAATTTAAGCTTGGGAAGTCCCAAGCTTTACCTTCACACACGAATCTGACTGAGAGTTGTGTCCCAATGCAGTACAGAAAATCATAGGCTTTATTTATAGAGAATTGTGCAGACTTGAATTGCTGTTTATCATCTGCTTCCCAACATGTTGATTACTCTAAATTTTTGCCCCATATCCAGCTATCATTTTTTCCTCTTTAATTGCCAAACTGCGGTCCTAAAGCAGTAGGTATGCACCCACCTTACACATAAGATATCTGCTTTTGGATAATAGCTTTAAGATTGCATATATATTTCCACACAATCAGATCAAGGATATCCCTCTTCTCGTAATGCTTGCAAATATCTCCAGAGAATAGGCACCTTGTACTTTCATTTCCCCGTGGGACCATAAGAAAGGTCTGCAATTGCTTTCATGATTTCATTTATATGCAGCCTTTATTTAGTAACAGGAAATGGGAAGACTAATAGACTCGAACCTCTGTTTTATGAGATTTTATGAGCTACTTTAAGCATATGATGGCATTTAAGTAATCCACAATTGAATTCTGCACAATATTAGATTAAACAACAGATTTACTATCAGCAGTTTTTGTATTGAAGATGAAAGTAGTCACCCTGGTATATCATAGGCATATCCTCCTCCTGGAAACCTCAAACAGCAAGAACATCCTGCTTCTTTTGATTTGATAACCCATGGAAGGAAAAAGCATCACATTGCTTTTTGCCCAGATATGATAAAGAAGAGTTTGAAGCATTGTCAAGTCATTGGAAAGGGCTTAGTGAATTTGCTCATATTTAGGGTGAAAGTGGAATTGGGGACTATTCTTCGAACTTTTGAAAATCCTTGCAAGTGCTTTGCTCAATAGTACAGATAGATAATGAGATATGTGATCCCCTTTTGTCATCCTTTCTTACCTTTCTCACCCATTCTATTATGGTGATAGGAAATGAAATTAAACTAATACTAGTCATGTTTCAAATTGATGAGGAATCCTGTGAACTTTTAAGACTTGCTCAATAATCCCATCCCAGCTTAATGATTGGATCAGTTGGCACAATGGTTTTCTCTTTTTCCTCTCTCTGTTGCAGCTACCTTCTCTCTAGGCATCTTTGAACTTACTCTGCACTTAATACCCTCCTCCTCTGTGTCTGCTTCGTGTCTCAGCTCTCTTTCCATCTCCTCCCTGTTTCGCAGCATGTTGGGTTGCTCTCATCTCTCTTTTTCTTCTTTTTTTTCTTTCTCGCTGAGTGTTGCAGCCCCGCTTCACTCTTTAAATCCTCTCTCACTCTCAGTCTCTCACCTTCCCTTTCTGTCATGAGTCAGCAGCTGCTGTTGTATGGTTTATTTCAAACTTTGTGGGATGATCCAATGGAAAGAATCAATCACAAGTGAGAATTGTGACAGAATTAGGAGATAGAGAGAATATAGAAGAGACGTTGAGAATTCAGGAATTCAAAGGAGGAGATAGTGTTCGGGGTTTAGAAGACTGAAAATTCAGTTTGCTATTCATCTCATCCCTCATACTTCTACATTAGTCTCCTTGTGTTTACAAATTCAGTTCAGCTATCAATCTATGCTTAACGACCTCCACAACTTGACTGACTAATGTAACTGCAATCTAAGTACAACCAATTGCTTTGGCTGCTATCAATGCTGACTTGCTGTTGCTGGTGTCCTGATGCTGATTTTGTGTTACTGCTTTTGCTCATGGCCTGCTGGAATGATGTTCTGCGTGTGTGACACTTTGCTTCCCTTTTTCTATTATTGGCTGTCTCTCTTTGTATTATTGGTGGTCTGGTAGTTATATCTGGTGGTTTTACTTTCCAGTTGTTCATGTTTACAGCCTGAGATTTTATTTTATGATCATTACATAAGCATTCGTAGTAGGTGTGTGCTTTACCTTTCTTAGGCAAGCGCCTGCACCTTGTGCCTGGGTCCTATGGATCCTTTGGACATCGGTTGACAACACCCGTATCAAGTATGGTTCATTGATCCCATTGCTGACTGTATAATATTTTCCCATAAAACTGTTCAATCAGTTCTAAACCGATACTAAGATGGTTCGTTGATCTCCACTAAATCTACAACTAATATTGACACTAACTACGGTTCATTGATCCATTAATTTTTCTCTTTCTTTTGTTTCTCTTGGCTTCCTTTTTCTTTTAACTGGGGCGCAGGGGAGGGAGTGAATGGGGTGAACCATTTACTCCCAAAACTCAAGGGTTTGCCCCAACTCTTTTTGGGGTGGTGGTGGTGGAAGGAGGTGAAGATTAAAAATTTTGTTTCCATCCTTTCCCTTATTAGAACTCACAAACAAGGCAAACATCTTCCCTTCCATCTCTCTCTTTGCCATCTCCTTCATTCTCTTTGGGTCCGCTTGTTCAGATTTAAAGGACCTATTTGGTGTAGGGGAATACAAGGAAATTAGGGAAAAAAATGATAAAGGCAAATGCAATGGCTGGGTGATGTTCCATTCCTTGTTTTTTGTACCTACTCCCGCACTAGATGTGAAGATGAGGGAGTATAGGATTTCTGATTGTGCAACTTCATCAATACAACACCAATAACAACATTGATGAGTCATATGTGTGAATGTGGATGAGGTATCATCCCATTCCCATTGCTTAATTATTCTTTTACTGAACGGGGCCTAAAATCTTATCACATGAGCATTTTATTCATGTTTGGTAAAAAAGTGCACCTTGGCATTCTCCATAGAACATTCACCCTTTTGCCTAGGGTCTGATGGCCTCTTGCTTTTGAGTTTGCCTTGCTTCTTTACCTACACTGTTCCAACTTTAGCATTCAATAATGGATCTATCCACCAAGTCACAACTAGTGTGAAAAGTCAAAAGATGAAGTCAGGTTTGCATTATTACAGGGGCCAATGATATTGAGACTAGTTAAGTACATGCATTCCTACTCCTAAGATATTGACAACCTTAAATAGGCCTAATAGTAGATGCCTTGTCACTTCCATTCTCCGGCTGCCTCATTATTCACTTTTATGAATGTATGACTGTTCACTTTGGTTTCATAAAAGATGTTGTTAAAGGCATGCTGTGTTTAGGCGCGCCTAGGCTTAGGGCTCAAAGCCTGGTGCCTTAACATCTCTAGGTGAGGCATATTTCAATAGGCATATGCTTGGGCTTTGAGGTGCGTGCCTTTTTGGAGTCTCAAGGTGAGTACCTTCTAGATTTTTTTTAAATTAACCACTATATTAAATTATATTTATAATAATCATTAATCTATGCTGAAAATATCTTGAAAATAATATCTCATGTTTGTAAATAAATTTTATTGTTCTTGTATGTTTATACTGAATTATACTTATTAATTACCAACTTTTATGTTATTAGTTGAAATATGAGTCTAGAATTATCATCATAAATATTTTTTGGTATTTCTTATTCTATTATAGTTTTAAGAAATAGAATTTATTATAAGAACATTATATATACATATTTTATAAATAGACGTCTCATTTCCATCAAGCTTGTGCCTTATACCTAGGCCACAATAACTCTTTGCGCCTTTATGTGACCTACGCCTTTAATATTACTGTTCTTGAAGGCCCTTGATGCACATGTTGTCTTATTCTTCATTAAATGCATGGCCTCCAATCTTGAGGCCTTATTCAAGCCCTGGTACTCCAGAGGCAATGTTCATAGCTTATTGTATGTCCCCTTCAGGGGAAGGCGCCTCATTGACCCTACATATACCATTTCCATTTCCTCTCTTACATCCATAGCTGAAATACCATGCATTTTGTTATCTATATCAGTAGTAGAATTTAACACATCACAATTTATGTCAAACAACAACATTCTCAGATTTACCACCCTGCAAATTTTCCTCTTGTTCACTTCTATTAGATCTCAGAAGTTAAACCCAGCTGCCAAGCATCCTTCCTGTTTTATACTAATTTGGGCCTCCACGCCTACTTCAGTTGAGGTCACACTTTACATTTATCATGAGGAACTCTTTCCTGGTTGCTAAGTAAGGCGGGGAAGTCTGATGAGGAAGTCGGAGAATTTTGCGGAAAGCAATATTTTATTACTGGACTGGAAAGGACTTACCCATAGTTCTGGGTTTTTTCTGTGCTCATATAGGCTGGTTGGTGTGGCTACTCTTGCATTGCCGCTCTTCCTCTTTTCTTAGAAGAATGGATAACATTGTATTGCCTCTTGTGTATTTTGCATTTTGTATAATTTTGAATGGCTGTCTTTCATTTGCTCCTGTCATTTGTCATCTTGTATGCTGGCACTACCGTCCATTCTATAGATCTTAGGCAAGAATCTTATTATTTGTGCTCTCGTTGTATTGGCAGCTTGGACTTGCTGAGAAGAATATCCTCAATTTTGACCTTGATGTAATGGCATCAGATCCCAGTGATGCTAATACAAACAGCTCTACATTCTTTTCTGATGACACAGATGACAAATCCCGGAAAAGCATTAATACCGAGATGAGCATGCCAACTCTTCTGGAAAATGAGGTCAGTGATGTGATGTTCTGCTTGAGATATGCTATTTTATGAGCAAAAATAGCATTTGTACTATATAGGAACTCATAGGACAAAGTGACCTCGTGGCAGTGCTCCCCCCCCTTCAAGTGTTGTGTGGAGAATTGTGTTGTTATGTTGACTTTAATTACATTTCACATCAAATTGGTGTTAGAGCAGAATTCCACCACCACTATCCACCCTTTCTAGAACCATCTCAACCAAAAACTTTATTCCATCGCTCCAGCCTAAACCCACCACAATCTCATCTTTGCTGAATCCCCATCAGCCCTGAATTCACCCAACTGCTGCCACCAGAAGACCCATCATGACCATTGACCCAACCTAACACGACCTTCCACCAACTATTTCACAAACATGGCTGATTAGTCTGATGATCCCAAATAACAAATTCCATTTATCCCGTAACCCTAAAATGTGAAACCCCTGATTTCACATATCCCTATTGGAGGAAACACCACCACAATCCACCACCGACACGACTGACCAATCCTTTCATTCTTATCCAGTCGTTGACAGCCACCAAAAGAACACCCCTAAAGTTCCATTTTTGTTGTGTAACTTGCCTTAAAAAAAGAAGAGTCAAGGTGTTTTTTAAGTCCATCAAAACTTGTTGGACCATTGAGCTTGGTCTTAGCCCTTTCCAAAGTTATCTGGCAGCTTGATTCTGTTGTACGGTTTTACCCAATGGATTCCTTTGGTCAGTTTGTTTTCCCTTTTTGACCCAAATCAGTTCATTTGTTTTTGGGCACCCACACTTACTTTTCGTTAGATAATGAGCTTTTGTATAATGGTAAGATTACTCTATTGTGACATGGATGTCATGTGTTAAACCTTGGAAATTTCTTTGCAAACTTCTTTGCAATGCCATGAAAGATGCGTACACCAAGGCCCACGAAGTGAGAGATTTCACTAGCATGCATGACAGTAGTTAGTTAATCTGATTTACTTTTCTGCCTTGTTATATCTAATTCTCATATTATTTGTTGTGTTTATATAAGATTTCAGGAAATATCAGCTTAGAATTTATAAACTCTGATTTATGGTCTTATTTTTTCAGCAGAGTTGATTTGAGAAGGGAAGGGTATTTGAGTTTTTATTGGGTTAAAAACCTTTCTACATCAGTGGCACCTTGAAAATTGCCTGTGAAAGCAATTGGCAGATGCAGCAGTGCTATTTCTAGGGACTTCGTTCATCAAATGCTGGTATAAGCAGTATCAACAAGTCCATTACACGGCATGCACATGATACACTCAGACATGTCTTCTTACCTACAGCTAAACTAATATACAATGGCTAAACAATAGCGCTTGTAATATGGTTCAATCTAGAATGTAAAAGTACAATATTGATTCTATAACAAACAATAAAGTTCTTGGCAAATCATGAAGGGAAAAATGTGAGAGGAGAGAGAGAAGCAAAATCAAAAGAAGGGAAACCATATTAATAACTTTGTGCGGCAAAGTTCTCTTGCATTTAATTAGTTCATATTCAGAGAAGAGCAATGCTAAATGTACTATCAAAGCTACTGCTCATTTACAACCCACACCATTTGTAGTGTCCAATTTATTTTTTTTTCATTTTTTTAAATCCCAATGGACCTTACATTATAGTTAATGGAGTTGTAGGTGAGTGGGACAAGTGGCATTAATAATTCAGATAATCTCAAAAGGCTCAATTTCAACTGCATTGGGGAAAACCCCTCAATTCATGTAGAGGTGGGATCAGGGTCTAGCAGCAGTACCTATTGATTTTTATTCACAGAAATACCATGATTTTCATTTGTTAGTGCAAAGAATGGTCTTGACTCCTGAGCTTTGAATTTTCTTTTCCTTGCACAGTTTCTCTATCGGAGAGGTAAAATATGAACAATTTGCTTAATTGAAGAAATCAGAAAGGTTCAAAATAGAAGGGAAATGAGATCTCAACATGTATATTGTTGAAGAGCAAAGAAATTTTTTTTTTCTTTTTGCATTAACAGTACTAAGATATTACAATAATGGACAAGATATATGGCATATCTTTTCATGCTATTTCAACTGGATGTCTCTATCAAGATAAAAATTGCAGCTATCTGAGAGATAATACCACGTCCTCCCCCTTGCTCCCCAAACAATAAATAAATAAATAAAATACATAAAAAATCAAAAACAAGAGATGGATAAAAATCCACCGCCAAATTGCTCACTTAGGTATGAGTGCTTGTGCTTGCATATACTCTGTGAATTGTGTTTGACCTTAAGGTTTGTCTTGATTTCTTTAATGTTCCCATCAGAATAACAATGCCACCCGAGATGCAACGCTTGCATACCCATCAGATAAATGGCATGATGTACACGAAATTAGTGACCAACAAACAGGTAAGCTGCTATCCTTTTCCTTGCAATGGCTGCTCTGAGTACTTAGATGAGTAAACCCATTTATTTCCGCATATTGAAAAGTCAAACGTATAGACCAATGCCCGTTAATAAGTATTCCCTGTCAAAATATTGATGGATATATATGCATTGTAGATTTGGCATCATAGGGATTTAACCTCCATTTAATGAGAGGGTTTCTTGAGAACCTCAGGCTTGCTTAACTGGGGTATATTTCTCTTTTTTTCTTTTTTTGAGTCAGCATACATCCTTCGTAAGATAACGTGATTTTTAAAAAAAAATCTTCTTGTCTCTGTTAATATAACTAGACAGCTGGAGGTTGTCAAATATGAAAACGAAGAAGTTGCAAACCTGCAACTCCCTGTTAAATCCTTGGCATGCAATATAATTACCATTTATAGTATCTTCTTTCAATCGTAAGTCTGACTATTTCCTGTTCTGACGTATTAAAGAATCATTTCCCATAGTTTAGTAAAATGGTTTCTTGTCCCGGTCCAAGTTCTTCTAGGCCGATGTGCCCAAGAGTCCTTATGTCTATCCTGCACTAAAGCACTTCTCAGACATGCCTATAGTGTCTAAACTATCTTTACATGTACTACTTATGAGCAGTCCAGTTATAGTACTACATGTGCTTTTTACTTGATCCGGTTAGTGATTGACTTGGGTCTTCTTCACTTAAATTTTTTTGGCTTGGTGTATATTTTCAGGTCAGTTTTCATCGTGTCCAAAGAAGAGTGAGCTAAAGATAGGCGGGTCTTCAGCCTTCTTTACTTATGTCAAATCAAGCATGCTTAAAAACATTTCCCAGGGGGCTACGGCCGCTGATGAAAGTGCTTCTCAATCCTTGAGAACTGAAGAGATACCAAAAGTATCGGAAGAGCCACTAGAAAATGACATCCTGAGGCATGAAAACAGGGAGTCATGGGAAAACAACTCACAGGGAGACAAGTTTCCGAGCAGTACCAGTTTCCCTGTTTCTACTTGCATGGAAAGGTCATGCACTCCTGTGTCATTTGATCTGCTTCAAAGTAAATCTAGTGATGAAGGATTGTCTCAGGTGCAGATGCATCCGATTAATGGGACTCGGTTTGATGTTGCGGGTTTTGCAGCACACGCTGCTTATCCTTATTATATGTTGGGAGCGATGAACCAAGTCATGCTGCCATCATCATCAGCACATGTGTATCAGAAGAAACTAAAGGATCTGCAAAGCCAAGCTACATCTATGATGCCGCACTATAACCATCTTCCTCATTGTCCATCTCATGTGTCCAGTGTGTCGTCATTTCCTTATTATCCAATGGGTTTATGCCTGCAACCAGGCCAAGTGCCTACCACCCACCACCAATGGACATCATTTGGGAGTTCTACTTCTAGTGAAACCAAATTGAGCAAGGTTGATAGAAGGGAAGCAGCGTTGATCAAGTTTAGGCAGAAAAGAAAGGAGCGCTGTTTTGACAAAAAGATTAGGTATGCCAACCGCAAAAAACTTGCTGAAAGAAGGCCTCGTGTGAGGGGGCAGTTTGTGAGGAAGATTAATGATGACACTGTGGATCTCAATGGAGAACCTTGTTCAGCTGAGCTCGAGGTTGATGAAGAAGAAGATGATGATGATCCCGCATTCAGGGATTCATCTCCTGATGGCAATGCTTCATAATATCAACCCTTGAGAACATACTTGCATTTGGATTCATTGATACTGGTACAACCATAGTTCGCCACCTCTACAGTACACATCATACACTGACACTTGATATGGACTCTTTGATACCAGAAAAAAGTATCTAAAATAGCTCAGCCTGACTCTTGGACATGCACCCCATGGTTGTGGCATTAGTATCCGTCCAGTACAGTTGCAATGATTGCATTTTTTCCACTGGAAATCCACGATGACTTACTCATGTATAAAGCTCGTGTTCCCTAGAGCTGGGGCATTTCTACCATTGCCATCCAAAAGTCCCGTGATATTCAGTTTTGTGATGCACGGGCTGGACTGGTTCGACAATGTAGTGGGGATCAGGAAGCTATTTATTTTGGTAGTATCTTTTCTATGTATCTCGTGAAGTAGGAACGAATTTCACCAATCCATCTTCCTAGAAATGTGGAATCATGCAATCAAACAGAACATTTTAGTTCTTCCTCTACACTCAATGCTGAAATAGTACGACCTAGTTTTATGTCACGGATGGATTATGAATGTTAATGGCAGTCTCCCAGAACTAGTAAATTCTGATAATGTGGTTTTTCTGGCGACAAAAATGCGAACCTCCTGCAAACGCACGAACTTGCATATGGCCCTTCGCAGCCTCATAATCCCAATGGAAATTTGCGTAGAGAACTGGCCTTACTGCACCGCCCCTGCTATTCAGATGTAACTACTAAGTTGCAGCCTGCGCAGGACTGGGTATTTACCAAGTACTTTAAGTTATATCAGAACTTGGTACTGGGTATTTATCAAGTACCTTGAGTTATACCAGGAACTTGGTAACCAAGTGTATAAGAAAACCAAGTATACAAGAATATTTTGATTCTTTGATTTTCTTTGGTATCAAATTTTGGGAACTTAATATTGCGTGGCAATATAATTAGTATAGGAAAACTCCTTCCACAAGCTCAAAGGGAGTGTGTAGAATCCACATTGAGTTTGAATATGAAGTCAATAAATCAACTAGGAAAGCGAGACCCGGTGAATACGTTGGTGGTTTGATCATAATATGGGATACTCCTTCCACAAACTCAAGGGGAGTGAGTAGAAACGACATTGACTTCAGATGTTGAGTCAATAAATCAACTAGGAGAGTGGGACTCGATGAGTATGTTGGCAGTGTGATCAAAATATGGGATAAAATGCATCCGTATGCTCATCTTGTCTAACGTGTCAACGGATAAAATAATAATAATAATTTATTTGTAATGCATTTAGCGCACTCATAAAAAAATATTACCCGGGATAATTTGAATAGCAATCTAATTTTTTCGATACAGAATGACTCGTAATTCTCGTGTCCTGTAATAGCTACTATATGTTGGGGCAAAAGGGGCGCTCGGACGGAGGGACAGCGCTCGGACGGACAGCCAACAAGAAAAAGCAGAAACCGAGAGAATACACCAGATTTAACGTGAAAACCCTTCTGAAATCGAAGGGAAAAATCACGGGAGCTGAGGCAACAGTAAATCCACTATGTGAAAAATGTTACAAAACCTCCAAGATGGAGTATCCGCTACACACCCAAGAAGTAAACTAAAAAAACTCTCCAGAACAAACCAAGAAGAACACTTTCTTCTTTTCACTCTAATTTTTCTCTTCCTTTTCTCACCGGTGGTGCACTCCTCTTTTTTCCTTCACACAGCCCTTTTGCTCTCCAAGATTGTTTACCCAATCTCCCTTGCACTCTCAAACTCTCAAACTCAATTT